>CP135580.1:7283692-7303259 GCA_032401905.1 Swietenia macrophylla | reverse complement strand
CTTATTGGAAGAATTATACTCTTAATACAAGGACAAGAGTGAAAAATAGGAGACAGTGGATGCTTCTCAAAATGACTTTTAATATGAAAAAAATTAAATTTTAAAAACTCAATTCACTGTCATTGACAAAGTGTGTCATTTTCAATCATATTAATTAATTTATTTCTCGTTCTTATTGAAGAATCAAAGCTCAATCTGGGACCTGCAGATTTTTGGGTTTAAGTACTTGATACTGTATTATCAATAAGGAAACCATAAATTATGTTTTCATACCTAGTATGCATTTGTTAATCTATTGGACTTTTCGAGAAAGTAACTGGGGTTGCCAATATTTTGGCAAACTTTGGCTAACAAAACTTAATTCTCCAAAGATTGCATTACTTTTCTTGACGGGTGGTTTATTGATTAATGAGCTTGAGGTTTTATATAGAATATCGAGTTGTTAAGGTTGATTATGCCCTTTTTTTATTAGTTTTGTTCTCTTTTCTCTTTGTTTTTACTTAAAGTAAATATAAATATTTTTCTAAAAAAAATCTTGAAGTGACATGCACTACATAACATTTTCACACATTTTCACTTTAAACTTTTGCTTTGTCTACGGCTTTATTTTTCCAGTGAATAATGAACTCCAAATGTGACCTGTTGAGATTATTTGGTTGGCAATGAGATCCATTTTCTTCTTTAAAAAAATCTCAAGACTCAGTTTTAGAGACCTGTCTATTGTCCTTATTCAATAGGCAAAAACGTATTCTATGGACGAAACCTGAAAGAAAGGAAAGCAATAATTGGAAAAGCACTTTTTAATAATCATAGCTTCGTCAACAACACATGCTCGTATCTATTTATCAGCACTAAAAAGAAAACCCATTTGCAAGTCCAGCATTTTCATGAAATAATTAATGGCTTTTTTTATCGTCATAGAGAATTCCAAATTAAGCTAATATCATACACAGTGGTTATCAACCCAAACATTTTAGTGGTTTCTTATAGCACATCAATGACGTGATCATTTCCAATTACAACATAGCTATCTCTTGATCCTTGTCTTCAAAACTAAAATTGAACCAAACAAATGCAAGTCTGTAGGATAGCTCCCAATTAAAACGGTAGCCATAGAAGCACTTCAGTTAATGGTGCTCAAAATCATGGCATGTTTGTTAGTGCTTGTTATCACATAGATTCCTTCCTTGCCTGCAGAAGTTATATCTTTTAACGTACTAAGATAAGTTATAGGTCATTCACAGCGAAAAATATGACCCTTAGAACTTAAATACTAACGTTAAACTCTCACCTAATAGTTAGTGTTTAAATTCTATCGCGAGTGTTATCAGATCGACGTTACACGACAGAGGGCTAGTTGTACCGCTTAACATTCAACAGTCTCGAAATCACAAAGAGAGCTAGAGGAAAAATCAAAATGAACGAGGATGAGGTTGACAGTGGAGTAGTAGAACCCAACGTCGTAAGAAGTCTGAGTGGATGATATTGTTCACTTTGAACTCAAGCACTCCGGTTTTTGTTAACACGAACCAAAAGGCCTCATAAGATCATATAAAAGGGAACAGCTTGTGTGTCTAGTGGTCCTCCATGCCTTGTCCATACGTGGCAAAAATTCCTGTGTTTGGAATTTTAAATGGATGAATATTTGAGCTAAAATTTGATTCCACTTTCATATTGTGATGTAATTGACAAGTAGCAAGCGGGAAAAGTGCTTTTCTCTAAGGAAATTTTAAGCGCTTCCATGCTCTATATATTGAAGAGTTTCCATCTGAATCTAAAATATACAAACCCCACCAGAAGCAAAACACATTGTGCAAAATGAAGAGCCTACTCTGCAGAAATGCAATCACAAAGAGCCAAAAGCCTTACATCGCCATGCTTCTGATCCAATTTGCTTATGCAGGCATGGCCCTCTTTTCCAAAGCAGCAGTTGCTAAAGGAATGAACCCTTTTGTGTTTGTCGTCTACCGGCAAGCTTTTGCTACTCTTGCCTTGGCTCCATTTGCTTATTTCCTTGAAAGGTTACTAAAAATATGACACAACGTATATTTTTTATTTTACAGCCATTTTCAAACGTTAAAGCTAGCTTATTGGTCATATTTTGTGCATAATTTGCAGCCAGCAGACCTCACCATTGTCATACCAGTTACTGTGCAAGATCTTCTTGGTTTCATTATTCGGGTATGTGAATTGATCAGTTTCAATTTGATTTCCCAGCCAGAATTAATTTGGTATTTGATGAAAGTCCCAACTGAGCTTTTCATATTTCATATCTTCACAATTTTAATGTGTACAAATTTCAGGCTCACTCTAAGTCTAAATCTCTACTATGTCGCAATCAACTACACTACAGCCACATTTGCGGCTGCCACCCCCAACACAATTCCTGCCATCACCTTTGTCCTTGCTGGTTTCTTAAGGTATAAACCAAATTCAATTTCTCTCTCGAAATTTATTTTTCTCAAACATTAAAATAATCACTATTTTAAAAAAAATCAGGATGGAGAAGATTTCCATAACACAATGGCATGGAGTTGCCAAGGTTTTTGGTTCTGTTGTAAGCCTTTCAGGTGCTTTAGTGTTTGCTTTTGTTAAGGGGCCTCCTCTGAAGTTGATGAACTGGTACCCTGAAATTCATCAGCAAATTGCAGATTCATCCTCAACATTAAAAAGCAGCTCCATTGGAGAGTGGATAAAAGGCGCTCTGATCATGATTTTAGCCAACACAGCTTGGTCCTTGTGGCTTGTTTTGCAGGTATTTAAATTCGATGCTCAATGCAATTAACATTTATTCATCTTTAATTTTTAATTTCTTCTCTTTGATGGGAATTCTTGTTTTATATATGTATATATAGGGCCCAATTATTAAGCAATATCCTGCAAAAATACGTCTCACCACTGTGCAATGTTTCTTCAGCGGCATACAGTCTGCTTTTTGGGCTGTTGCGGCTGAGAGAAACCCATCAGCGTCGAAGCTTGGATGGGATATTCATCTTCTTTCAGTGGTCTACTGTGTAAGTTTTATTCCTTATCGCTCTCACATCAAACAAAAATACAATTAACGCATTTATCCAATAATTTTAAAAAAATAATCAATTTGACTGCAAGAAACTCACAAAACTTTCACCCCAAATTTACATACTGAAGTTTTCTTTATCTCCAATAATGCGACATTAGTTTAAAGTTGTCATATCAGTGTCATAATCATGCTTCTACCAAAATGATTATGACACAAATTTGAAAAAATTAGCATGTATCATTATCAACTGAACAGCAAGGATTAACAGGCAAACGGCACCCTCTCTATAGGAAAAGTGGGTGGTTTTTTCCTCAAAAATGGCCATGATTCTCTCCTAAGAACAAAACAATATCTTACTCATATTTTCATTTGTTGTCATAGTCATCATATAATTGGTTATGACTTCAAATGGAAGAAATGACTTCTTCTATATAGACATGCATGCATAGATAATCAGCGTAGAGAAACGCATACGCAGAAATACACACAGATTTTTAGGTCTGAATATCTAAATGTCTTTTATACCAAATTTCCAGTAAAATCAAAACATGTGCACTTTAAATTTTTTGTGTACGCGCGTGTGTGTGTGTGTGTGTATTGCCTCTCTGTAGCTGACTATTTATTTAAAATATGGCAGGGAGTGATTGTCAATGGCATTACTTACTGGCTACAAGTTTGGGCTATAGAGAAAAAAGGACCTGTTTTCACAGCAATCTTCACACCATTTGCACTTATTATAACAGCCATCTTTTCAGCATTCCTGTGGAAAGAATCCCTTTACTGGGGAAGGTCCGTATCCCTTCTCTTCTTCCACAATCAAATTCACTCATACATATATCCGCATAAATTTTCAGATATCGACCTTTGCACGTTGTAAAATTTAAATTTGAGACTACACCTTTGTTTAGCAACTATACATGTTATAAGCCCATGCTTTGCAGACAATCTAGTGTGTGTATTAAGTTGACTTTGCTTATAAGTGAACTATTATGTTACAATAATACCATATGAGAATTTGACAAAGGTCCATTTTTAAATCTGCGTGGCAGTGTTGGTGGGGCTGTTTTGCTGGTGAGTGGTCTCTACAGTGTATTGTGGGGGAAGAACAAAGAAGAAGGGAACAAGAGTGTGGGAAGAAATAATAATGATGAAGAAAATCCTGAAATCAAAGAGGAAATCACATGGGAGAGCGCTATCACAAATCACTAATTGTTTGATGGGATGGCTAGAAATGTAGCAAATTGCTCTTGGAAAAAAGCATTTCCACCATGAGAAAATGTCATATAAAGTTAGAAAAGATTCAGCAACTGTAAATGCTTTTTTCCAAGAGCAATTTGCTACATTTCTAGCCATCCCATCAAACAGTTAGTGATTTGTGAGATATATATATATATAAATATATAGGTGATAATGCTTTCAACCTTTTTTATATCTTTTCCTAACTTCTTTTTATCTATCCTTGTGTATTTCATTTTATGAATCTGAATCAATATTTCAATTAACAAAGCAAAAGAAATTTATATTTTTATATTGCAAGGGCTTCCTTAAATTTCATAGAAATATTTTTTGATGATATAGAATATATGATTCTTAAAATAATGTCAGTGATTTGGAATTTCAATCTTATATTGTGACTTCATATGGTGGAAAAACTAATTTACATTTTATTTAATTATTTAAAAAATGCAAAAAAAATAAATTATTACAAGAAACGTGTTCCACTTTTATTAAGATATGGAACAACATTAACTAATATTTGTCATTTGTTGCAATCAATTCTGAATCCAAGTTCTCAATAAACTCAATGAAGAGTTGAATATAAAGATGAAAGAAAATAAAATAAACAAGATGTTGGAATTTGTTTAAATATAATTAAGCATGAAGAAGCATGCATGGAAAAAGAATTTTGCATGAAATTAAATTATACATGCCCGTGATAATTGCCTGGACGAATAACTTGCATTGAAAGAAGAATTTTACATGGAGAAGATAATGCATGCATCTGATATCAAGTCAAGAAATGTTGCAAGTCAGTGGCCTTGGCGCTGCCGCTCCAAGCTGCAGCGCCCGACTTCCTGACTTGGTCCTGCAGTGCTAAGTTGTAACGTCAGACTTTCTGTTTTTTAACTGTTTTTTGAATTATACGCAAAGTTGCAACTGGCGACCGCGGCGTACACTGAAAAATTATGACTCTTCAACATATCCTTTTATATTAGGATTCAATTTAAATGGTTAATTAAGTTTTAAACTTAATTTAATATTAAAAATAAAAAAATATTATAAAAAGAGATATTTGTATACAAAATTATATACATATTTATAAATAAAGACATATGATAGTTTTAAAATAAAAATAAATTCATAAACATCTTATTGCAGGAAGGCGGAATTGCCTTTAGATGTGACGTGTACTTAGAAATAAAAGTGGGTGTCCTCTTGCATCAACCATGGTCCATGGGAATTAAGTTTACAACTTGGGCCCAACAAATTTAAACCAATTTTATTTTGGTCCTCGGCCTACTATTCCATACCATGGTGACCAAATCGGTTAAACAGACAAAACAAATTTAGCAAACGAGGTTTGGATAAGTATTTTTAAAATTAGTTTGTTTAAAATATCTTTTTGACTCGACCTTAAATCTGTAAATATCTTCTTTTCTTTCTAAAATTTTTTTTCATTTTTTTTTTTTAAAATAGAGTGAATGTTATTTTCTGATAATTTGTGGCCCAATGGGAATGCTCAATATTTGTATAGTGTAAATGAATCAATAAATAGGACTAATTATTGGAAATTACATTTCATAACCTTTTCTATATACCCCGCATGCCATCTAACAAATGAAAACATTTTGTATATTCCAATTGCTTTCTGGTCAAATTCTTGAGGCAAGTTGAGGTAGCATTGAGATACCCTCCTCTCTTTTTTTTTTTTTTGGGTTAAAATTACACAATTTACCTTCTTTTTAATTAGAGATAGTAAAAAGACTAGGCTGGCCTGGGCGTGGCCAGTAAATAGTGCTAGCCCTTTTTGGATTCTAAGTTTGACATAATCTGTGTGAGTCACTCTTATAAATTATGTTAGACTTTAATTATCTTACAAGGCTCAATTAAATTAAGCCGCCTCTATTTTCAATTAATTTATGCTTATGTGTCAAGTTTTATTAAAAATTCTCACTCAACTTTGTCTTGGGTGGTCACTTTCTTATTTGACTATCATGAATATATCAAAATTGGAATCAATCAATTCCTTTTTTTTAAATATATTTTCAAAAATAATTTTCATATTCAACATCTTTATTCTATAAAATACAATTTTTTATTATTTATAATAGCTCAAAATTGTTGACTTTTCACGGACTCTAAAAAATGTTAGGTTATGTTTTTGAAAACTATTTTCACTTTCAAAACAAAAAACAGTAGAAAATATATTTGATATTATATTTTGTAAACTTTATTTTAAAAACAAAAAATATATATTATTTTTTAAAATTTTAACTAAAAAATAAAAAAAAAATAATTTTTTTATCGTTTCTAGAAAAATAATTATAACTTTTTCTCAAAACAACTACTTTACTTATCTTTAAAAGTAATATCAAATATTTTTTCATTGTCTATTTTATTTTAGACAATTATTTTTCGTACACATAATCGAGCATATATTTTGTTTCTAAAAATATTTTTTAAGTTTTAAAATCATTTTTTTAAACACATTATCATGCATACTCTTATATTGTAAAATTACAATCATTGAAATTAAAATAAATTTTATAGTTTTAAGTTAAAAATTTGTCAGTTTCAAATTATAAATGTTTCATAATCGATATATAGGATGTGCCTACAATATATCCAATATATTGTTACATTCAAAGGTTTTTTTTTTTTTTTCTCCCAATGTAAAACTTAAGATATTTTATTTAAAAATTGAAAATTTTACACAAAATCTAAAATTTTCAGCGTATGAAAAGTGTATATAATAACAGGTTAATGCATATTTGTCAAGTCCCACTATGGAATAGTATATTTATATGGAAGCAAATTGCAAAATGGATGGTTGAAAGGGGAAAGGTGGACCGGAGATGACATAATTGATATAGTTGTAGATCAAATAATAGACAATTTGGGATCTTAGCTTAAAGATTCAGAGATATCATTGGCCTTCGTAAGTCAATAACAAGTTCTAACTTTAATCTCTTATTGAATGGATATTGATAGGATCTTCCAATTTCCAATTGATATAAATACCATGCCTGCCAGGCAAAAGCATACAAATCTTAAAAAGAACATGCATGAAATCAAAAGAAAAAAAAAAAAAAAATCATATAAAATACATAGTGCATCACAGCTTGGAAAGAGAACAAAAAAAGGATATATGTATGTAGTAAAAGCACTTTGATTCATCAGAATTATAAGCAGCATTATTAGCATATAGTATTTGTTCTTGTGCCAAAATATATCATTTTATTTTATGGTAATTTTTTTTTTTTAAATTTATTACTATACAAGTAAGAATTTAAATTTTATGTTAAATGTTTTGAATTTTGTGATTGATGTTTTTAAAAATGATATTTTAGAAATATGATGTATTTGGTAGTGTTTGGTAAATTTTATTTTTTTAAAAAAAATAAAAAATACCGATAACATGTTTGATATTATTTTTGAAAATGAATAAAATGATTATATTAAAATAATAAAAATAATAATAATAAGTTGTTTTGACTTTTAGTTAAATTTTAAAAATAGTATTTTTTTTATAAGAATAGATTTTACAACACATACAACCCAACATATTTTTGTATTATTTTCTATTTTTTTAAAAATGAAAAGCAATTTTTAAAAACATAACTAAACAACTATTGAACTATTGTGTTAGAATGTTTAAATTCTATGTTATCTACATTTACGTTAGATTAACTGTAACCTAACATAGTCCAATCTCTTTTTTTATTTTTTATTTTTTATTTTTTATTTTTTGTCATTTTTTTATTTTTTTATCAACTTACACGAAATTGGAAAATATTATTAATCCCAAAATTGAATTTATTGGTTAGAATTTGGGTGTACCAAAACAAGTTAGATTACTTGTTAGTTTATAATTAATTTGGCAAAAATCATTAGAGTCGGTTTGGTGTGTTAACATAATGGCAAATGATATGCCATTCTTTTCTTATGATCATGAAGTTTATAATCAATTTGGTAATTGATTTTTACAAGTAGTTTTGAAATGATTGTTCTCGAAGTATTTTTGTACAATATTATAAAAAAAATTAAATTATAATTTTTACTATTTAAATAAGAGTTCTTTCATTGAAGGTTTGATTATTTAGAAAAATAATTGCTAAATTAAATATAATATAATAATAATAATTGACAATTTTAATTTATTTATTGTGGAATATTTTTTATATGTAAAGTTTAATAATTTGTCTCTTTTAATAATTTTCTCTTTAAATATATATTATACTGCTAGAAGTATAAAATAATAAATATATAACTACTTTTAACATTCAATAATTTAACTTAATTTCTTCTCGAATAAAGTATTAAAAGAACATTGTGTGTACAAACTTTTATATAAATTCGTTTTTTATACAATTTGATTTGATAATTTATTTATTTTAAAAAATAAATATATGGAAAATGAGATAATATTTTATGTAAGAACTTATATTTCAATACATGAAGTCAATCAAAATTAGCTATTTTATGGAGATCAACTGCATCATTTTCTTAACCATTTGGTCTGAAGTAAATTGTTTTAGTTTGAATTATTTTTTACAACTATTTTGCTTTCATGTTTTTTTTTATCCCATTAGCTTTTGAGTTGATGCTAAATACAAATGATAATTTTGAGGGACATTAGGAGCATTATTCATCTCTTCATCTCTACAATAATGAAATTAATTATCTATTTAGTCCTAGGATCATTGATAATTAAGCACATAACTTAAAATGGGAAGCCAATGAAGCAAACTTCAATGATTTATTTCTTCTTTCAACAACTTATACCCAATGCAAAAGGATACTAAAATAATACAAATCAACATAAAATATTCAACGGAATTTAAATTTGATATAGATTGAGATTCAAGATCTCTTAAATTTAAATTCTTAACTTAGAAATAAATAGTTAATAAAATATATAGAGACAAATTTTAAATAGATATTTTATTAAGAAATAGTAATATTATGAGTTTAACTTATATAATAATGTTGTATTATTTCCACATGCCCTATATTTTTATGAATGCAAGTAGAAATTTACAAGAATAAAAGAAAAATAAATTATATTAAATAAATAACAATAATATAATTTTATATATTAATTTATAAAAATAATATTGTATAAAAATTTATATTTTTAATATTATTTTTAAAAAAATAATATAAAAAATTTACGACTTGTAAATTCTATAAATTAAAGGATAAAAGTGAATAATCTTTTCGCTTTTTTTTTAATTAATTTTTGTTTCTTTCTTTTACCTTCCACTAATACTTACAATCATTTGAACAACAACCTCATCTACCAATTTGCTAAAATGTCATAATAACAATTTGACAATATCTCCTTTAAAGGCAAGATACGTTGTAAAAAGTTAATGCATGGACTCACATTGAATTTAGGCCTGAAAGCCTACCAAAATATCATTTAATCATTGAATTTAGGCTTGAGTATGAGAGCACCAAGAATAAAAATAATCACATAACAACACATGTAATCGGATTAAAAAAAAAAATCTTAGTAGGCCATTAGTGTTAATATATACTTAATGTCATGATATTTTAATAATTCAATCAGAAGATATGGGCAATTAATTAACAAAAGCAAGTTGCTTATATTTAGATAATATTTTCTCTTTTTACCTTTATAAAAAATTATAATAAAAAGCCAACTGATGATGATTAAATTTTAGATGACAATTTGGCATTCAAATCTAATTTTATATCTTGGCGAATAATCATCATCATCATCATCATCATCTATATTATTTAAGTAACAAAAAAAAGTCAAATTAAGTTAAATTGTAAAATTTCGTATTATTTGAAATAAATTTGTGCTTATAAATACTTCATCTCCTTCACTTACACGAAGTTTTTTAGATTCACGTTTTAAAATTTTGAATGTCAAAAATAAAATTATAAAAGCTCAAGACTAGATCTATTATAACATAGTAAATTACCAAAGTATCTTGTTAAGTAGGCTAAAGCATTTGCATAATCAATTCATAATTGACATGTATTTGTCTATTAATTAAAAATAAAATATAATATTTTAGTAAAATTAAATAACATTTACATATAAGTTCATATAAATTGACCTGATATGACCTAAAATATAAGAAGTAAACAAATCAATACAATAAACAAGAATAAAAATTAGTGCGAAATTATTGACTCTTTTTTTTTTTTCCTCTTTTGTTATATTAGAACTTGTTAACTTTTTTATTTTTAAACATTACAAACGATAACTATTACCACTAGCAGGTAAAAGCAACATGCATTATGAAGTTAACTGATGCTCTTTTTGATTAACGTTAAGCAGGTTTTGAAAAAGTTCAAGCAATATAGGAATTGTAAACCAAACATGACCCAACTTGTTACTTCTTAGTGCATCACTTTTTTCTCATGTACAACATGTTATCCCACTAGTTGGTGCGATCCAAACATGCCCACCAAACATATGCCTTGTTCGGTTACTTACCAACCTAACACCAATAACAAATGCAAATCCAATTTCGGTTTGCCCAACTCCAAACAAAAGTTTTATGATACAAATTTTATTTTATAGTTTTTAAGATCTCATAACACCTTTTTTTTTTAACAAGTTCTTAAATCCCTGCACCAATTTGTGAATGAAAAGATCAAGCATAAATTTGCTTCACCTTCAAATTTGCCCTTTAATTTAATAATTCTAAGAATGCACTACTCAATTGGCAAAATTTAATATTATTTGTTTTATATTTTATATATAATTTTTTTATTTTTTAAATTTAACATAATCATTTTTACTATATACACACACGCGTATATTTATTGTCTAATTTAAAAAAAATTAAGATGTATAGTACTAAATATATTTTGACTCTTTTTTTAATAATAACTAATAAGATTGCGCATCTAAGTCTAATAAATTTTGTCTGTTTTAAGTTTTATACACATATTTTTAACTCTTACAAAATTTATTTTTGCGCTTTAGAAAAAGTATTTATTTCTAAGACACAAAACATATTTTTTGGTGATTTTTTAAAAAAAAAATTAGGGTAGATTATAATAAACCCTTTATCAACCATTCGCTTACAATGGGACATGTAGCAATGATTGATCCGATTTTATCTTAGGTAAACAGAGATTAAATTTTATTTATTTATTTTCCCAAAACAAAGCAATGCACATTGCTTGGACAAATTGTAATTAATCACGGGCAATATGGTAATTTAATTATTCCACCAATCTATGATGGCAGCGTGCTAGACGTCATAATTTTGGTCACGTGATTATTTCACGTTTGCTAAACCAATCACGGCGCTTCTCAACCCACGTTATTATAAAAAAAAACCCTTCTTTAAATTATTATTATTTGCGCACTTTTATTTATTATAATTATTTTAAAAAAATAAAAATTAATTCTCAAAAATATATAAATTAATATACTAAGTTAATTTTTTAAATAATTAATTCTGTTAATTTACGTATTAGGAAATTTAATGAGTCGATTATAAAATTTAACAAAATTTTTATTTGTTAACAATTTTAATGGTTTTATATTTTTGCATTGATACAAATTAGAATTTTCATAAGCACAAAATTATTTATGCCTAATTTCATTAGTGTGTATCATTTTATGTATAGAATGATATGCTAAGAAATTATTAGTTATTAAATGGTATAATAATTCACTTTTATAAAAATTGGGAGTAATTTTTTAAAATTTTAAGTATTATTCAATTTAATTTTAACGTATAAATAAAATATTTTAATTTCAATAATAAAATAAATCAAAGAAGATAGTTTATTTGAATATTAATAACAAAATTAAAATGTATTTAATTGAGTATATTTATATATTTATATATTTACTTAATTTCAGTCAAATGTAAATAATTTTTAATACTACACTACACTATCCTACCCTACACACACCAAATGTCCCTAGGTAACGGAAGATAAAAGGAACGGAAAAGTCAACAGTCAAGGATAAAATAGTAATTGCGAATTCCAAGCCTAAAGAAACAAGAATGGAGATGACGAGAGTACACTAGATTCACTATTAGTATTAGCATTTATTTATTAATTGATCAACATGGATTATGAAATCTAAGCACCCTCTTTCATTCTATGCCCAATTCATGTACTGGATTTAAGAAATTTTTCAAGTCCGGTGTCCACAGAGACAAAACTGAAACTCAGAACTGGATTTAATGTCTGTGTCTTCAGGAGAGAGAAGAGAAATTGTGGTGTTTAAAAGTTGAAGGATCTGAGACTGAGATGAAGAAAAGGGTGAGCTGCTTGTGAATTTTTTTCTTGGTTCTTTTTATTTGCTTTATTTATATCATTTTCTGTGGGTTTTAGATCTCTTTCTCTTCTGTTTTTTTAAGTAACACATTTTCTTTCCCGGAAAATTGTGGAAAGAAAGTTCTTCGTGTACAGTTTTTTTTTCCGGAGAAAATTTCAGAAACCCTTTTTTTCAAAGAAATTTTTTGGTGTCTGTTGTGCTGGTTTTTGGGTTTGCTTTTCTTGGTCTGTCCCGAACTGTTGAATAAGTTCCCATTGTTTTTATTTTTGGATATTTTTTTGGTATATACTGATTTAATCTTTTATTGATGTGACTGCTGCAACTATTTGCTTTCTATAAATTATCTTTGGTTTGTCTTTCACTCTGCTGAAGCCTCTGCCTCTCAGCTTGATTCTTAAACAAAATTTCAATTTTTTTTTTGTTTTCCTTGATGAAGTAAGTTGTGGTGATCACAATGTTCTGCCGTTTCATTTGTTAGAAGCAAAGTTTTTATTTTATTATTATTTGTTTCATTTTGTGTCCTTTTCCTTGTGTTTTAATCTGAGACTCAGGCTTCTTGTGTTTTTCTCTCTTCTTTTGGGCAGAATTAATGTGAAAGTTTGATCTTTTTTGGGGAGGTGAAACAATGGATCCTTAATTAGTGTTTGGACGTGCGATGAGAGGTTTGTTGTAGCTTCTATGATTGTTTTCGTTAGACACTGCCTTATTGTTTTATTTTTCATGAATTTTTTTTAATTTCCTCGGTTGTTAGATTTAGTAGTTCAGAGTTCAATACTGTAATTGTTTCCTCAAGCTTGACTGTGTTGTTGTGTTTTTTTTTTTAATTTTTTGGTTTATATGTGATTACAATATAGGTGGTAAGTGGCGTTCCATTTGCTTTTTGATTTAAGAGTCTTCTTTTGGTTAACATTATAAAAAATTATGAATTTTGATTTTGAATTAATAGTGATATTTGGTTTTTAGATGAGGTTTAAAACCCGCCAAAAGATGGTTTCTGATAAAAGTCTGGTATTTTAGGCGCTTTTGGTCCATGTGATGGGAGGCTTTTCTTTTATGGGAATCTTCTTTTCTAGCTTTGTGCTTTTCCCTCTATGTCTTCTTTCTCTTTTTGCCTTGGTTATTAAGCGTGCGATCTAGATTATCTAATCAAGCTTTTCTTTTCTTTTCAAATTTCAGGTAAAACTTATTTGCTAGCATTAGTGTTTGCGGGCTATTGATAACTTAAGTGGAAAAGAGTTTATGCAATCATTCTGGAGGAAGATACATCAAGTTATTGGTGCTTATCTGTCTATTGGAGTAAATGTCTTTCCGTAGTATAGTTCGTGATGTGAGGGATGGATTTGGGAGCTTATCAAGGCGTAGTTTTGAGGTGAGGCTGCCTGGTCATCATCATAGAGGAAAATCTCATGGTTCGGTACATGAATTGCATGACCAGCCTGTGGTGATCCAGAATAGCTGTTGGGCTGGTCTGCCACCTGAGCTTTTGCGTGATGTGATCAAGAGATTGGAAGCTAGCGAGAGTACATGGCCTGCTCGCAAGCATGTTGTTGCATGTGCTGCCGTGTGTAGGTCATGGAGGGAAATGTGCAGGGAAATTGTGAGAAACCCAGAATTCTGTGGAAAGATTACCTTCCCGGTTTCCTTAAAGCAGGTGAGATGTTGATGATGGTCTGTTGTGCTTTCAAGATAAACTTTATTCAGAGTAACTAACTGAGTATTATTTCAATGTGCATTTACTTTGCTTCCTTATCTGTTTAGTTGTCAATCTTAGTATAAACAAGTGGATGCTCTAATATACTTCACTTTGAATGAGATATTATGCAGACTGACAAATTGTTGATTTGCTTCCAATTTACAGCCAGGGCCAAGAGATGGTACAATACAGTGCTTCATAAAGAGGGACAAATCTAATTTAACTTACCATCTTTTCCTTTGCCTGAGCCCTGGTAAGTTTCTCTTTTGCTATCAAAATTTTAATTTTAATCTGGTCTGCCTTGATATGTGGGGGGTGGATCTTAATTGGTGGAGTTATCATCGCTGGTTTAGTGTCTTTCTTCAATTTCTATAGCAAAAAGGTCATAATCCTCTTGTTTGCAAAAAAAAGTTACATAAAAAAAAAAAAGAAAGAGGAAAAGATATAGGAGGATAAGAGAAGAGAGTATAAAAAGCATGAGGCAGAAATAGATGTGGAAGAGAAAATGTAATGGTAGTTGTAGAATGAAGTTTGACTACTTATTGACTTTACATTTATTGTAATGACTTTGTCATCCTAATTTTTGTGATTTTTTATTTTCACGTGTATGCAAATCTTTGAGGGAAAGAAAGGGACAAATGCTGTAGAGAAACCGATGGTGTCTTTCCTTATAACATTTATAAGGTTGTCGAGCATTATGCATTGGATTGCTTGAGAAGTTTTGCATATCTAACTGTAACGTTTAGTTTTGCTGCTAATTCTTCTCCGTGACTGTCAGTTAGTGTATGATGTACATGACTATCCTACAGCCTTGAGATTTATGCAGACTCTAGGTTTTGCTTAGGGTTTCTATTTGAAAAATCTGGAAGACATTTTTGTAACTAATAAGCAGTTTTATCTAATTATATCTTTAATATTAGTTTGCTCTAGGACTGCTAATTAACACTCATTAGTTCTCAGAGTTAACAAAATGGTACTACTTAGGATCGCATAGCTTTCTATGTTTAGCATAAATGTTTTTTTTCCCTTATTTATGATCATTTCATCTGTCAATCACTCTTAATTATTCTTGTATGCTTGCAGCTTTGCTTGTTGAAAATGGCAAGTTTCTTCTTTCTGCAAAACGAACCCGGAGAACCACGTGCACCGAGTACGTAATCTCCATGGATGCAGATAATATATCAAGATCAAGCAGCACTTATATTGGAAAACTGAGGTATGAGTTATCTGCTTTTATGCATACGATTCAGCTCACAAAACTATATCCATCCTAGATTGCATAGAGCTTTGGGGAAGAAAAATGGTGGTGAATTATTATTCTTTGATTCAAAAAAGAAATATTTCTCCAGAGTTTTGATATTGTGCTATCCTGCAGCAAAGTATTTGTACAATGGAAAGAGGAAAATATCTTGCAAATTAGTCCTAAACACTTTTGAGATTCGTTGATTTATATTGATTTGATTCTTTGGCTAATTGGTGTGCTTAAGATTTTCAGTTTATTGGTTTTCCACAAATTAGATTGGATATGGGGATGTCCCAGGCAAATGAGGGCTTATTGGTCCGTATGGTTTGCTAAAAGAGATCCAGATTTCTTGTCAGTTCACATTAACTTAATGCTAATTTAGTACACTAAAATAAAATAATTGTGCCTGGATTTGATAAAGATGATTAGTGTTATTCTTTACATGGCACATTGTGCAGTTGAGTCTTTCAAAGGAGAAATTTGAGAAATTTTTTTGTTCTAGAGAGGATGCATTTTCTTTTGTGATCATATAAAATGCTAGTTCTAATACTATGTAAAAAAGAAGTTTATCGGGCACGATATACAGCACTTTCACACCCCTCCCAAAGGGATTTTTTTTTTTTTTCCTTAAAAAAAGATCAACCTTCAGAAAAGAAACTTACTTGCCCAAAAGCCTGCATAGAAAATTGAACTTGACATTTTAATTGCAATTCATATAAATCGGCTTGAGGATGATTTTTGGATTTACCACAGCATCTTTATATTTAAATTAAAATGCATATTTATATTTAAATTTAAATTTATGTCTTTCTTTGTTTCAGGTCAAATTTTCTCGGCACAAAATTCATCATTTATGACACACAGCCTCCTTACAACAGTGCACAGCTTTCCTCACCTGGTCGAAGCCGACGGTTTTATTCGAAAAAAGTTTCCCCGAAGGTTCCTACTGGCAGCTACAACATTGCTCAGGTCACGTATGAGCTTAATGTTCTCGGCACTAGGGGCCCTCGCAGGATGCACTGTACTATGCACTCAATTCCTAATTCAGCCCTTGAGCCTGGCGGTAGTGTCCCTGGACAGGCAGAACTTAATCCCCGCAACCTAGAAGACTCATTCCGGAACTTCTCAAAATCAATCGATAGTTCAACTGAATTTAGCAGTGCGCGATTTTCTGATATTGTCTGTTCCCGTGATGACGAAGATGATGGAAAGGAGAGACCGATGATTCTTCGGAACAAGGCGCCAAGATGGCATGAACAGCTGCAGTGTTGGTGCCTCAACTTTCGAGGAAGGGTAACTGTTGCATCAGTCAAAAATTTCCAGCTGATTGCCGCAACACAACCTGGAGCCAGTGCACCGCCACCTTCACAACCACCCCCATCAGACCACGACAAGATTATTCTGCAATTCGGCAAAGTTGGCAAGGACATGTTCACGATGGATTATCGATATCCCCTGTCTGCATTTCAGGCTTTTGCTATCTGCCTCAGTAGTTTCGACACCAAATTGGCATGTGAATAGAAAAGAGCATATAGATTATGGTAAGAAGTAGAAAAACGTAGTTGGTCCCTGCTTGTTTTATTTTCCAATAGAGTTCTGTAGAATGGGAGGAGTTGTATGCAGTGTACAACTCATAGCTTGGACAAAAAAATTACAGGACACAGTATCTGTGTTCATGGGAGAAGAATCCTGTTATTCTTTTCTTTGAAATTTCCAATTTCTCTTTACTTTTTGGTTAGTTTGCTCTGCCTCTGTATGTTTCCATTGTCAAATTCTCTGTTATCTAAAACTTTTATATATATATATATGTATGTATGTATGTATGTATGTATTTTCCTTTATATGATCTGAAAATAAACATTGAAATGCCATAGCATTGGAAGGGTATGTTTATATCTATTGCATTTCTCTTATTCTTTATTTCATTTGACAAGTACAACAGTTAAAATATTTAATAAACATATTTGGCTCGATGACATTAGTTAAAATATCTGGGAAATGTATTCAACTGGACAACATTGGTGGACAATTTTAGGGTTTGTGTGGTATATAAAATTAAGCTTAAATTTGTCCGATTGTTTATAAGAGTTTGGCAAATAATGCATGCAGTAAACAAAGTCATAGAATTCCATAGGTGGGTTCCTTGTGGAATTTAGTTTGTGGTGGTGTTCGTCCTGGCCGGCATAAAATATAACAAATGATTCTCCCCTTGTGTTGTTTTGTGCGTTGGCATTTATGTGTCGTTTTTTAACCTAAACTTTCGGTTGAGATGGACGTGCTGGAAAAAGTTTTTGGACAACATGATTTAGTAAAATTATTTAACGTATATTAATCCTGTTTCAATTAATTTATTTTTGTGATAATTTTTTATTTGACTGGACATTGGAATGATGTCATATGTTCACTTCCCCTAAGATTTTTTTATTATTATTTTTGTTTTTTTATATTTTAAATTAATAATTTTTTAAAAATAATTAATGAAAATTTTAAAAATGTGAAGGAAAAAAAAAAAAGAGAATTGCATTCTTAGCGTTATTATATTTTGTGTTGATTTGGAAACAAAAATTAATTAAATAAAATACCGACAACCAATTATGATCTCACCAAAAATCCTTTTTTATTTATTTATTTTACAAGAAAATTATCACATGTATCTCTTAATACTCGCAGAAAACTCAATTTATCAAATGTTTTATAAAAAGATATATTTACCTTCTTTAGACCATTTGTTGACTAACATCATTTTGTAAAATTACATAAATAACTACGGTAGTTAAATACGATAACAAAGTCGATAAACTTCATCTTATTAATTTAATTTAAAAATTATTAATACAAATTATCATTATTATTATTGGACTTTTTAATTAGAGATGTATTAATGTACATATTTGTTACTTTACCAATATCAATACGAAATTAATATATTTCTTATGCAAAAAAGAAATTTTAAAATTGAAATTATAAACATATAAAAATATATTGACGGTCTACATTATATTTATACTATTGATATGAAATTTTTTATTTAACACTCATGTAGATGATATATTTATTTTTAAAATAAAGTTTTACTAGCACAAAAATTGAAAAGATTTTGATAAAATGTACATCATAATAAAAATATTAAGAAAATAAAAATTTTAAAATTATTTTTTATGTTAATTTTTCACATTGTCGCGCACCTGTTTCTCTTTTTAATTCAACTATTGGAGATATTTATGTAAAAATAAATATGTTTTTTTCATAAAATTTTTTATAAATTAAATTTTTTACAAACATCGAGGGAGATATTTTCCTTATTTCAAATAATAATTCCATTAAAAATGTAGCACAAAGGTTGCAATCATATCTATGTCATGTAAGCTCTGTTGACGAAATTCAAGTTCATTTGTGTTTTGTATTGTGCTTTCGTTGTGTCTAATTTTTAAAAAATCAATTTGACTTGACCCAAAATTTTATTAATTTTTTTATATTATATTCATTCAATAAAATTTATATTTTTAAAATAAAAATAATTTTTTATTATTCTAATTAATTATCAATGTTTTTTTGCTAGTTCGAATTTTGATTAAACTAGAATTATTGATAAGCCCAACCTAAACCATGTCAATTTGGATATTATACTAGTTTTTTTTTTTTATATCAAATTTGTGTTTCCTTGTACTAACTTTGTCACTTCTAACATCACGGCATAATATGGATGTATATTATGGATATTTTCACGTAACTCTTCTGAAATTTAGAAAAATTATATATATATAAACATATATATTTTGTGAAAGTTAATAAAAAGTGTCTATCAACTGTTAATTGTTAATAAAAATTAAAAAATAATTAAATAATTTTACAAAATATTTTCACATATTTTCTCTTAAATTTTTAAAAAAACATAGATAAATATATATTTTATTAAAAATAATAAGAAGTATTCTTTAATAATTTTAATTACTATTTAATTAATTAAAACAATAAAATAACTAAATTAAACTTGTTAAAAAAAATTAAAACCGCTAAAATTTAAATAAAAAATGTATCAAATACAAAAATATATTTAACATTTTAAAATTTAGATATAACGTACTAAACTTTTACTTATAA
>CP135580.1:7234352-7279229 GCA_032401905.1 Swietenia macrophylla | reverse complement strand
ATAAAAATGCTCTAAATAATAAGAATTATAATATTAAATATTATTTTTAATTAACACCATTTGAATATTTGTATAATAAAATTATTTTTTGATATGGATTACGTATTTTATATGAGATAATAAGTAATTTTAAATTAATTTATTAGAGAATTTATATGTATATATATATTTAATTAAATTTTTTGAATAAAATATTATTTTATTTATTTTAAAAATTATATTTAACAAACTGTAAAAATTAAATAAAAATAAATTAATTAAAATTTTACTTATAAAAATTAGTTTTTATTTATTTATAAAAATAAATAAAGTTTTTATTTGATGCTTTTTATATTGGGTTTAATTATAATATTTTATTTGTATTTATCAAATATAAATAATAATTTTATTTTAATCATGTGTTAATTTTTATAAAATTTATATTTATGTATGGTTTTTTTAAATTTAAAAAATATACGTAAAATATTGTTATTTTTAATTATTTTATTAATTTTAATAATTAAATATAATGATTTTAATATTTTCTATTAATTTTTATAATTTGCATATTGACACATCATTTGCACATTTTAGAAAAAAGACGTGTAAAAAAATACTCTTAATTTGGATTATAAGAGCCATGTCACATTGCATCCTCTATTTTGCAAATTTGTTACTTTCCCAATTAAACGATTCTTAACAGAAACGGACTGCCTACCGTTTCAATTTCCCAAGAACACTTTCCACTCGTTAACCACACCAATTTTGAATAGTTATTTTATTTTAAATATAACGTCACACTTATAATATTAAAATAATAATCTTATGACAAATATATATATATATATATATATAAAGTATTTAATATTTATTTTTGTGGGTCTCCATACTTACAGTGAAAACAAAAACTATTAATGATATCGCTTTTGTAATGTGGTCCGAATTTTGAATTGATGGGTCACAAACTTTCTTTTCTCCGTGACCATTACTCTACTTCATGCGTATGGAAGTGGCATGTTTTCTGTAATTGACACGTGGCAAACTGGGCTTTGAGCCTAAAAAGCCGAGCCAAATGATCATTAAATTAATATCCTAATTACATTATCATGTTCTAGTATAGCTTTTTTTTATTAAAAAAAAAAATTAATGAATTGAATCTTATAGCTAATTAGTGGGTTTTCAATCAATAAAAACACATTTCTCGTTAAAAAATAAAAACAAAATCCAAAGAGAGAGATTACTTAGTAAATGAACATCAATGTCTTTGAACACAGATTGTACACTCATACCCGATAGAATTCTCTGCAACAAACTTTACACGACGAACCGTTTAAAGACGACAACAGCAAACAAAAGATGGAAACCACCCAGATGATCTGAACTATATGCAATTGCAACACGGACAGTTTTGCATCCTTTTATTTTCACTGAACAGACAACAAAACAAACAAAACGAAATGAATTCTGACAGATTCCGAGAAGTGAGCACGCACAGCTTAATTAATTCTTGGCCATCCCCAACTGAAGCGTGTCGTATCGACGGCGGCCCCCGGGGTTGCTGAGACACAGTTCAGGGGCTGGCTTTGGCGCCGGAAGCTCAAGGAGGTTTGTCTTGTTTTGAAAGTGAAAGCAGTAGAGAACAGGAGGGAGTGGAGAAGATAAGGACGGCTCCTTCCTTCATGAAAAACATGTGAAAGTCACAAAAACATTACACACCCTCCCTTGCCTGCCCACGCCGGCGTTATATATGTGCGTCGGGTAGTGGTATTCGGGTTATTAAATTATAGGATAATGACATTACGGTCCCTAATTTTTTATTTTTTAACAATCTACGACATGATTTGTCCATTTGTATCATACGAAATGACCAAATTATATTTTATCGTATTAATTTGACTGTCTGATGCAATAATAGTAGGTAGCTTCAAATCAATGGGTATTTCAGTATTTCTGCCTCGTATAGATCATTTTCACCGGAAGATTTGTTATAGTATCATTTGAAAGGATCAACTCAGACAGCGCTGGAAGGCAATTTGAAAGAGTTGAAGACACTCTAAAGGATATTTCAACTATCTTAATTAAAATTAGGAACGTATTTGATATAATAAATAAATTCTACGTTAATTTGCAGATATGACAAAAATTAGAGATTTGGTTGTTATTATATTATTAAATTATATCATTGCATACGTGCGAAAGGACAATGGGGAAAGTGTGCGAAGGAATCATTGCATTTATGAGAATTTTGTATTGCCTTGGATCGTTTTTTTTTTTTTCTAATTATTATTATTATTACTTAAAGAGCAATGCCTATATATGTGACACAGTACGACAATGCCTGTATATGCATCTCGTTATAACATCATTAACTTTACATGTTTTAGTGATTATTATTATTATCCTCCATCCCAATTCCCTATATATGGGCAGAGAGTTCTGTGGATGGATGACTTCGTCTATTTTATGAAGCATACCTAAAATTATGTCATGCTTTCGTTAATGGTGTTAATAGTGTCGTTTGTTGTAACACGAGTGACATGACTTGAACTAATAACTTTTCGAGGGATGAGACTTGTATAATAAGTAGTATCTCTGAAAGGGTCACCTAATTCCCACAAGTTGTTGAGTCTCACACATTGGGCCAAATTTAAGAGAAGAAGATGGAGCAAAGGAGAGAGTTTCGGCCAGTACTCGGGCCTATATAAATTATAACCAGATAGGTTTTCTTTAGAGGGAAAGTTGGTGGAGCACTAAATCTTATCACCAACTCTCAAAGAATGATTCTAAAATTGAAATATGTGGTTGTAGAAGAAACTTGGTTTTGCAATTGGACTCACACTCACATAGTGCTCGCCATTTCTGATTTTCACTTTCTACAAGATAACTCATCAAAACCAATTAAAGTATTAGAACTTGCACGCTTACATGACCCAAACATTTGGGTCTTATTTTATTTATTTATTTTGAATGACTAAAGCATAATTTATACATAGTATTTAGATAACATATTTGTTATTATTGTACTTTTTGTTAAATTTTTAAAAATACATTAATTAAAATACGAGATGAGGTGGTATCACGACTTAACTATGCAATTATAATAAATATATCAAAATTAAAGATTTTACAAAAATAAATAAAAAAAGTGATTTTTGTTTTTACGAAAGCCATTAGATTGCATGAAAAATAATCCAAAGCCTAAAATACAATGACTGTACCTTACAATCATTACATTGTAACATGACTCTTTTAAAACATTCAATATTTGATAAATAACAATATTTGACAACTAATCTTTATCCATCACCTACCCACTGCTACTTGAGAGTCAATAATTTCATTTGTAAAGGTTAATTTTTTTTAATACAATAATATTTTTTCATTTATTTTAATCTATATTTGATAATATTATATTTTTATTAACTTTTAAAAGTACAATTGTTAAAATATTGTCCAAAGTGGATGTGACTTAAAAATAACTATCATTTTAATGTCAAATAAAGTTGTAGTGATTTGGCATGAATACGGGATAGGTTTAGGAATA
Source organism: Swietenia macrophylla (assembly GCA_032401905.1). Lineage (NCBI taxonomy): Eukaryota > Viridiplantae > Streptophyta > Magnoliopsida > Sapindales > Meliaceae > Swietenia > Swietenia macrophylla. The sequence continues at coordinate 7,275,706 of CP135580.1, read as the reverse complement.
GCAATGGGTTGGGGATAAATTAGGTATTGTCATTCCGTTCCACGTCCTTCTTTGTAAACAAAATTAAATGCGGCCTCAACCTCTAACCCCGTGGATGGAAGTATGGTCAAATGTAATCTTGCGTTTCTAACCCGTTTTTAGTTTTATAACAAATATAGCACGTTGAGGTTGAATATGAAATATCAATCTCGTCCCGTTTACAAAAATAGGATTAGGTATGATCTCGATTTTTGTCTCAAATGGGTTAGATAGAGTTGGTCAAGCTCTGGATCCGCAGAAAAATTATCATCCTTAAATAGTTTATTAAAAATATTATTTGATATTTATAAAAAATAATCAAAATTAAACTTTTTTTTTTAAAAAAAAAAACTCTTCCTTCCAAGCATTTATAGAAAAAAAAAATTCAAAATTAAACTTTTTTTTTAAAAAAGAAACACTTCCTTCCAAGCACTTTCTTTTTATTCAATCATTTAGTATAATTATATATTATATTAATAATATCATTATTTTTACATTCACTTTAAATAATTTTTGAAAGGATTTTTAGTATAATTAAATATTATATTAGAAGTATGTTATGTGTTTATAATTAAGATGGGGCTACAAAACAACAATTTTAACCTTTTTGTTTCTTTTTTTTTAATTTTGTAGTATACATCTAATATTTTAATTTCAGAATAATTATAGGCTAAAATTTATAACATTTTAGTTTCAAATGTAAATTAAAATGATCAACTACAATTTTAATACAAAAATATTTTTTTATTGATTTATTTCATTTGGTTACGGTACAAGATTAATAAATGAAAATTTTATGTTATGTCTATTAAGAAAAAAAAATCAAGATTAAACGGTTTTTTTTGAAAAATTTTTTTAATTCAAAGTTTTTAAATTATATATTTGTTTAATATTTAAAAACATAAAATTTATTGTAACTAATTAAGATAAATTTTAACGGGTAAAATAAAATCTCAACCAATTCTGTTGAATCAATCTAAAATTTATAATTAGAATAAGAAATTGTATAAAAATTAAAGACTCTCAATCTTAATTCATATTTTAAATAAAATTTGTAATATCTTCTCTATTATTTAATAGTATCATTAAATTTTAATAATTTTTTATTTAATTCATACATAGTAAATTTTTTTTATATAATTATAAATTCTATCAACTATGTAATAATACTACAAAGATATTCCAAAACAATACTACCGTTAGCCATGTAAAAATATAAAAGAAAATAATACTTGGAACCCTTTTTTCCTTTTTCTTTTATTTATTTTTAACCTTCCCCTTATGCTTCTCAATTTATCCTAACCCCCCAAAAAAAAAAAACTTTTATTCATAAAATTTGATAAAAATTGAATAAAAAATATTTTTATTTTCAATTAACTCCTGTCAAAAATATTTTAAATAATAATAATAATAATAATAAAAATTGAAAGATAAATGCTTCCTCCACATTTGAGATATTATTATCATCTCTGTTTCTTCGTGGGCAAATACTGTATCGTCAATGCCATGCCCTCCAAATTTTCCCACCAAAAGCAAGGGTATTTTAGGTAATCCGGCATACCTTTATCAACCCTAATTTTGTTTCGTTCATCCTCAATTTCTAATTTATATCTACAATAATCTTCTCCTCATTCTGATCGGCTACATTTATTTATCTATTGAAATTTTGTTTGTTTTGTGCTTTTTTCTTTCTGTAAATTTTATTTTGCATTGAAAATTTGCTCGATGATGGAAAATTAGGAAATGTGTTGAGCGGTCGCCGTGGTTTTTGTTCAATCGTTAGCCTTTACTCACTGCCGCCGCCATCTCCGCCGTCTCCTCCGCCTCCGCCTTTTCTTCTTCATGCATATATTTACACACACACAACACACACACACGCACACATTCATACACGTATGGTGGTGTGTAAGGGCTTTTGATGAACACCATTGGCAATAAACCGTGAGCGATTGTTTTAAAGCTATGAGATCTGAGGGTTCCCACTTGCATTACAAAGTTTTAGTAATTTTTTTTTTTGTTTATCACTTTATTTTGATGTTGATGGTATGTATTTAGTGAAATTTTTTTTCTTATGTGTTCGGGGTATTAAGCGCTTCTAAAAGTACCTTTTAGCATTCAAGAAGCAATTTTTAGAATGATTACTAAAAAATGCTTCAAGAATTTTTTTCTCTTATTTATTATTATTTTTTATTTGAAATAGTAGTTTTCTAATTTCAGTTAAACATTATAGCACTCATAGAAAAAGCACTTTTGGTTATTTAAAATCATTTTTACTAAGTGAAAAGCACTACCAAACATCAAATTAACCATGGTGTGTACTTGTATTACTAGCTGTATTGTACAGTAAGTTCTTTTTGGTGTTAAATTTGTATAAGAATAAATGATGGTACATGCGCTGGGCTCTGAGCGATGTTTCACTGCATTTATTGATGGAAATGCAGTCTGGAAAGCTTTATGTGATCTCTCCTTTAAATGCTTTGCATTCCAGCTTGACTCTTGGATTATGTTTTATGCCTAAGAGTATTTTTGAGGTAGATAGTTGAACGATTTTACATTTTCCTTAATCATTTAATGCTTTGATATTCATGGTTGTGTGGACCTGTGAGCTTGATAGTGTTGTGCAATTGATTGGTATAGGCATTATATACAGTCGAGAAAATTTTAGTTTGGGCTGAATAGTTGCTGTTCTGATACTGTCTTCCCGTGGGTAAAATGTTGTAGTTTTTTTTTTTTCCCGATAACGTAAGTTATTTTATATAAGTATGTGTAACTGCAGTACCGAAATATTACTACTGCATTAATAATAAATTTTGAAGGTTAGGAAATCATGTACCGCAAGGTTCCTGACTAAACCAGGTTCTAGGTTCTAGCAATAGTTCCAAGTTTTAACGTGATGAACTAGAGGGACAAAAAAAACGCTTGGCCTGTTCTTTCCCATAATTGTTAAATGTTGTTCTGAGCTCACAATGAGCTTAAGTTTTGCAATTCATTCTGTTTATAGTAGCTATATCTCTGTCTATGTTTTGTTCGTCTTTTTGTATGTGCTTTTGCCCGATGATGGAAAACTCTTTCTATGGAGTGGTATCGATTTGAGTCTTTACTTTTATCATGACCTTTCGTAATCATCATCATCATCATCTTTTCTTTCTTCTCTTTCCGTTCCTCTGTCTCTCTCTCTCTCTCTCTCTCTCTCTATATATATATATATATATATATCTGTCTATCTATCTATCCTCTTGTTGCAATGGATGATGATAGGTAAAGGCTCTTAATGAACCCAGTTAGCTTATACCATCAATGACCTAACATAGCTATGAGATCTGAGGGCTATTTAAATTGAGATATTTTATCTCTCGTGCTTTATTACAAAATGACCCAATAATCCAGACTTATTCAAATTTTAGTTCATTCTTAGAATTCTAAATAATTTTAACCAAAAAGAATAATTTAGGATGAACATGCTCTTGACTCAAGCTTATGTTTTGTTTGTCGTTAAGTGAAATGAAAAAGAGAGAAGAGAAAAGAAACGAAAGAGAAGAGAAAAGGATAAGAAAATCTGTTAAACATATACATTGGATCAAGTTTGTGCAAAATTGAGTTACATTGTCAAAACTATGTGTTAACTTTTTTCTGAATTGTCCAAAAGTCTTGTCTTGATAAGCAATTGATTTTTCATTGTTATTAGGGCAGGTAATGGTAGCAAACCAGTGTAGATACGTGGTTTTTGTAACAATGCATGAAAACAGTGTAGTTATTTCTAGAAAAAAATAGGGTAGCTTTTGTGAATTTTCTAGCATATGTTATTTTGTAGAAGTCCCTTGACAAAATCAGAATTTTCAAGTTCCTAGATAAATTCATTTTGGGTGATGTAATGAACTAAAATCCCTTGATTAATAGTTTGTCAACTACTTTCCTTTTGTTGAGGGAAAACAACATATAACTATTTTTCCATGATTAATTTATCTATGAAAAATAGTACCAAATCATAATCCCTTGATGAATTCATCGAGGGAAAATAGTTTTGAATAAAGTTCATTGGGGGAAAACAATGTATAACTACTTTCTCTTGATGATTTTTCGAGGGAAAGTAGTTGACAAAATTCGTCAAGGAATTATTTGCTGCTATTTTTACTCAATGAATTTGTCGAGGAAGAATAGTTTTTCAGTTTCTCTTGGAATTGTTCATCTTCTTCCTATAACCAATCGTTAATGCAATTTTAGAACCCAACCACAGCTAAATTTTGAAGTTCAAATCTATATAATTTATTCCTACGTGGTTTCTAATGCCTTAAACATCAATTTGTAACCTTGAATCATTCCAAGATACAATCACACGTGATTTTCACAAATTCAAAATGTAAAACATTCCTGTTTACCACCAATGCGGATCACCAATGATGAGAAGTGTCTTTGTTGTCCCAGGTTGCTATTCTGCTAGCCTTGAATGGTCCAATGGCTTGAAAACTTCATTGGTTAGTTCAAGAGTTCAAAAAACTTGGTATTTTTCAGTAAGCAATATGAACATGTGTGTTTGAGAAGGAGTCGAAAGCTTGGATTAGGGCATTTTCATCATAAATTAACTTTTTGATTAAGATTATAAAGATTTCTTGGGCTGTATTAAAATTTAAAATGGGTTGGATTATTGGGCCATTTTGCTATAAACCCTTATCTCTCCTGGGTGTAATTTTATTAGGGTTGTTTTACCTTTCCACTATTTCTATTGGGTCATAGTTTTTTAATGCTCTGTTGGCAACTTACACTCACTTGTCATTTGCCATATAACCTACTCGCTAAGTCAACTTCTATGGCATGTGGTGGTGTTAATGTAAATTTTGACCATTTTAATGGTGGTGCACTTGCAAATGGTCAGTGTATGTACATGATTATTCCTTGTTTGGCACTGCTCCATCCAAATGGGGTTACTAAACCTTGTTGAAGTTTCCATTGGAAACTGCAGATAGTTTTTCATTCCAATGTTCTTGTACAAGTTTGTTTTAAGTTCTATTGATGCTGTGCAACTTGTTCGCTCCTTTGTATTTCTTTTTACAAAACATATGTTTCTTATAATTCATTTCAAAAACAGAAAAATGGAACAACAATTTACCCATAATATGTGATCATTTTATTCTTGTCACTATATCATAGGTTGTTCTTATTCTCATGTTGGCTATATGCCTTAAATTTAAATTGCTTCTGTTTTTTAACTTCTATTTTGTTGAACATGTGACTCCTTGTCATCCATGACTATTCTTGTTTTGCTGTTACATCCTTGTTCCCGTTATTTTACTTGTGTGCACACACAAGTGTGCGGCTGTTTTTTTCTTTCAGTTTTGTACTATACGCATTTGTGCTTCTTTGTTGGTTTTGACTGGAGAGTCTGCTACCAAGAACTATTGAATGCTGATACATGCTAGAAGATTCTTAAAATCTTTTATCTGCCAAATGATGTAAACTCATGAAGTCAGGTAGGTGCTTTGGTTTTCATTATGAGCCTCCATACACATTTTCCACCTCTCCCATTATTGTTGTTTGTTGTTGTTGTTGTTGCCATCATCCTTGTTGTTCCCAACATCATTGGAGGATGGAGATGTGAATTGGTTTTTAAGAAAATCATGAACTTCACTGTCAGTCGTAGATGACTTATGAGATCTGAGGCATCTGCTTCCCTTTCATTGTTTCTCTAATGTTTGTTTTGGGATAAAAATCGTGTATTTTTTTTGTATGTAAATTACGGGCTTATGAGTTTTGCATTTATGTTGTTGGCCTTGTTTCATATTGTCATCCTGGTAATGATTTTGAACAAATCTCTCAAACTTAAACCCGAATTTAGATGATTTGAGTTCAGATGTTTTTGTTTCCATTCTTTGCAATTATGCATCTTTGTATTATTTTAATTTCTTCTCTCTCTTTGGCTTTCCCCCTTCAGCTATCTTTGCTTTGTGTCTCTTCATTGCGAGAGTGTAGCCCGAGTACACAATGTTCTAATGTGCTTCTGCCCGGCCAGGATATAAGTATGCATGCATCTTGACATGGTGTCCTGCATGGTGCACTATTAGCTTGGGATAGGGCATGGTATTGTTAGTTAATTTGTTGTACATTGGTCTACTAAATAGCTATAGCATAAGTGAACAATTATTTGGTTGTTAAGGAGCATACTAACGAAAGGACAGAAGGAAGTCAATTGATTGATCATAATAGTGATAATTTATAAGATATGATGTACCCACTTGTCTGTTGTGAACTTATATACTTGCATATATAATATATTAATTGCATGTACATTAAAAAAATTTAAAAATAAATAGACATGTCCACGAATAACGGCACTAGTGTAGATTAGATTTATTCTCTTCAGAACTTAACATGTTATTTTCTTATCTATCACAACATATTGCAAAACTTAATTGATTAGGGCCTAATGATGCGAAATTTCTTTGTAAATTTTTGGAAAATATTTTCTGCTTGATGCATGCCTTCTGCTTGACGGTTTACTGATTTTGCCCCACATTTTTAACTTTTTTTTTTTTTGTCATGAGGTAGTAATTTAAGTTTGACATGCACTGTGCATAATGTCCTAGAATTTTTTGGTACGGAAGTAGTGACCAGTTTGTTTAAGTAGGTTATGGCTCTTTCAATATCTGTTTAAATTTTAAAATTTCTAAACCCGATTGATGCTTGTGAAAATGCCTTTGTTTTGGCCATAATAGTCTGGCTAGTAAGTTTTTGTCATGCATTCATGCTACTATTATAGTTGATCTTTTCAATTTCATGGGGCGGTTGGAGTCAAATCTTGATGGTGAATATCTGCATCTTTATGCTTGCAAAATATTTCATGGCTAAGTTGGTGTGCCCATATGCACCGTATTCTTTATAAATATTGCATGGTCTCAGTGAGTTTTAATGATTTTTCTTAGCAATGTAATAATTTGCACCAGTCCGGTGATGAAAACTCGTTGCATGATGTGGTTGCTTTGATTTTCATCGTGAACCCCCATCTTTGCTGCCACTCTCTGCCATCATTCACTGTTGGTGTTGCTGCCGCATGCTTCTGCGCGCTCTTCTGCTCTTCTTCTCCTTCTGTCTCACCTTCATCTTGTTCATCTTCACCTTCTTGTTGTTGTTGTTGTTGTTGTTGTTATTATTATTATTATTATTTGGTGTTGCAGTTGTTGTTAGTGGCATCACAGTCAATGGTGGTGGCGGTGGTAGCGGTGGTGTTGTTTGGATCATCATTTTTAAGATGTGGAATGGCTTGCATTGAAAAATTTAAGCTCCACCTACGAGATCTGAGGACCATTATATAATTTTACTTTTATTTTTTTATAAATTTTTATTCTACCCAAAATTACTGTAAGAATTTAAGAGACTTGAGTAAACATTTTAATATCTTCTGACATATTATGAATTAAAGTGTTAGCATGGAGCTAAAATCATACAATAAAAATTGAAACTTTGACCTACCAAAATGTTGAATTCAAACTATCAGATCGGATGGTATAATTTTTGTTGAATGTTAACACTTAATATTTATTATATTCATGATATGTTTGATTTTGTGGTGAGGAGTTTTTAACTTTTTTAGTTAATGACTATTGATTTATTTGTGTATTTGTGTAGAGCAAAATTATCATCAACTTAAATAATTTCTGCACATGATAAATTTATGTCTTTAGAAGGACGACCGAGTAAATTAATTTTCGTAACTACAATAAAACAAAAATTTCTGCAATAAATAAGACATTTCCGTCTTTAAAAGATTTTAAAAAAAAAACGTAAAAGATATCCTTATCAACCAAAACAGGGCGTTGACAGCTGAAACCACTTCACTTCGTCGCTCGCAAACAAATGAAAAGCAGTGGATAAACATAAACTCTCTCGCGGATTCCGTTCCTTAACAAAATCAAACCATTTTCCCGTCACAACCAGGAAGAGAAATGGCGTTGTTGGAGGCGAAGAGTCTTAGAAAAGCGGCAGTGCCGTCATCTTTGATCGAGAATCCTTCTCCTGGAAACCTTCAGTCGACTCGCCTCGCTCTCCATGTAATTTTTATTCTTCCACTTCATTTTGAACTTTCTGTTATCTTTCATTTGACTATTTATTTATTTGTTTGTTTGTTTTGTGTGTTTTTGGTTAGGTTAACGAGGACGGCTCTTCTTGTTTGTTCTACATCGCTTCAGGTTGCCACATCTACAAAGTCCAGGTTCAATTCATTTCCTTTTTTTATCTCTTTGATTCTTAAATTTTGATTAGTTTTGAGTTTATATTTGTTGAAAACAAAGTGTTTTTTTTTTTTTTTTTTTAAAGTAGATTTTGATGGATGATTCTTTGGTTAGTAAGGGGAAAGATAGTCTTCTCATTCCTGAACACACACAGGTAATTTCTGTTTATGAATTTGTTGTCCAATTTTTTTTTTTTTGCACTTTCTTGAGCTCATTTTAGTGTTTTATTTATTTATTTATTTATTCTTTATGGTAAAGGTTATGGACTCTTCATTACTTAACCGATGCCCCCATCGTTCGGAAGTCCAGAGTATAGTGCTTGCTGAGACGGATGGTGAGTGTCTTGTGTTTGCATTTATAGTACTTGACTTCTCTAGTCTGTCTCGGAAACTGGAGTTGGAATGTATGAGATGATGTTTTTGTTTTAAGTTGTCTGTAAACTGTGGTTCAAATGCTATTCCTTTTGATCTGATTGTATCTTTACAAGTTCCTTGTGAGTTGGTTTACTTTTGGATAACGCAATGCAAATTCTCTTTTTTGAGGAATTTGATGTTGTTGTTAGAATCAACATAACGTCTGTTGATTCATAATTAAAATTTTCTACTGTGGCTTTATACCTGCAGGTAGTACTTACATGGTGTTGGGAAGTGTGGATTCCTATGGTCACCTTATTGTCTCAAAATTGGATACTAGTGGTAAAGGTACATTCATTTTATTTTTTCATTTCTATGGTAGGCATTGCCCAACCCAATTAATATAAAATGATCATAGCCCATCATATCAATCCATTTTCATACTGGCCTATCACTTCAACCCAGCCTCCCCCTGGTCTTTCTCTTCTCAACGAGTATATAATGTTATTTACTCAAATGTTGGCAACAACCTAATCATTGCAAGTGTCAGAGGATAAAATTGAATAAGGAATTTTTTTGACATGGGCCTTACTTGATGTCTTGTCACTTCATGTGCTATGCTGTTGTAATTTTTGCTTACAATTCGTGTTACATTTATTCTTATTGTTCAACAATGTTTATGCTTCAGTTCATATTTTGCTTTGGTAAATTTGCAGAGTTCCAAATTTTTGTGTGCTTGTGTCCCTTTTGTTTATACATCTTTCCCTATTTGTCCTATCGACATAATCCCACGCATGTTTTTACCAAGCTTGAGTGACATAATGATTTTAATGCTGGTGATTGAATTACAAGGTTATAGCTGAATATATTTCTATTATTTGATTTCCTGGTGGTTTCTGCATCATTTCTACTGCTGGACTTGTGTCTTTACCTTTAAAACTGTCTTATCAATTTGTGCCACTGAAATTTTCAGATGTAGACAGGCTTACATATTCAGTGTTGCCCCAGGATTGTGGTGTTGGAGAAGGTAGTTGGGCAGGGCTCTGCTTCAGTCCAAGTCAATGGTCCATGGTACATATATTCTCTTATAAACTATAGTGCTTACTTATTTTATTTTGAAATTTATATTTTTACCTTGGACTGAGATATTTGTACCCCAAGATAGACATCCTTTTGTACTGATTGGTCTCATTCCAGGCGGCTGTTGCACGTAGCTTCAGCAAAAGCATTGATGTTTATGACCAAGATATACATCTCCAGACTTTACGAACGTAAGTATTGTGCTATATGCTTGATTTTTTTTTTCTTTTCAACCTTCAAGGTTACCTTTTAATATGAATCACAATTGGTGTAAATGTGCATGCTTTGGTGTATTCTATCAATTGCTGTATTGATTATGATGAGATGGTGCTCTAGAACATATTTACTTGGTGGCTTTACTTGAGTAGCTTTCAAATTTTATGTTCCTTTCCACTCTATAGAGGTATGCAACATGTGTAATGTCACAACGGTGGAGATGGAAGTGGTTTTGAATGATTAGCGTGCAGAAGTTTGGACTCAATTTAAAATTAAATTTGACCATATTCAACTTTAAAAGCTAGATATGTGGTTTGTTTAAATGGCTATATATGACGTCTTACTACTGATTTTTAATTGTTCTTCTATTAGTATAAACTAAAGCATTAAGCGCATGTGCCTTGCTGATGGATTTTATGTTGTTTCATATATTAAGTTGAGTTTGATACAAATATTAACTTTAAGATGGTCAAACCAAACTTTCTAAAGCATCAAATTTCTAGAAAAGATTTTGGTTTTCTTGGGTTTGGTCTTTGATTTATTAGACTTTGAAGGATAAAACTTAGAATTTATGGGTTCTATTAGAAGTTGTGTGCCAGTACTTATACCTGTAAGCTGGGCTTTGGTTTTCATTTTTACTTTTGCGTCTTCGACAATTACACTTATGTAATTGCATCAATGTATTTAAATTAAATTGCTTTTGCTCTCAAAATAACAACTAAACTACCATGATGCACTGCTACGTGTTGTGAATTGTGTGGAAATCTAGTAAAATGTGAGGAAGGTTCCCTCTTTCATCTTTCCAGCACTTCTGTTCTTGAACATCTCCATTAACCTTCTGTTTGGTTTCTCATGTTCTGTCCTGGACTTCTTCTTTTGCCTATTTTATTGCAATTTTCCTGTAGTGGCTTTCTTTGACAACTGTAGTATCAAACCTTGAAGGTTTCTTTTCTCCAGAATGGATGGATTTTTTTTAGTTTATTTTGAGTAACTATTTGTACCTATTTTGCTGCTGACATATTTTTCTGATTCATTTAACTATATTCCAGGCTCTGGTATCCATTGTCATTGAATTTCATACAGAATGTAAATGGAAGTTCAAATATGTTAGCTGTTACTGAAGGCTGCCAGGTAAATTTTGTGCCTTTTGTACAGTACAGGTTCTTAAGTGTATGAAATGAACATATTCTCCCATAATTTGTCCTTTTTTTCTGCCACGCTTCATGTTTTGGAATTACTGCAGCTAACTATTTGGGATTTGAGGATGAAAGAAAATGGCGGTTGTCTGCATCGAATTTGTGGTTCTGTTGGTGATATATTGTACTCTGTTTGCAGTTCTTCAACTGGTAATATTGCAGTTGCTGGAGCTGATCGTACTGTGACCATTTATGATCCTCGCAGGTTGGGCATCATTACATGGATTGAGCAATGAGTATCATATGTTATTATTTCTGTGGCCTTTTCTTGAATTTGTTAGTAATATATGGTTATTATTGACAATACATCCGAGGAGGTCATTTTCCTTCTAGAAGTGTTCATTTCATTTATTCTCCATTTGGTTGCATAGAAGACCAATTAGTAGGAAAAGGGAGGGCTACAATATTCACCTCCCTGAATAGAATTATATCCTAACTTGACTTCTATTTACTTCTTGCATCTAGATGGTCGGCATTATCAAGATGGGTGCACTGTTCAAAATACGAGGTCAGTCTATTAGTCCTGATGACTTTCTCCTGATTTGTTATTGTCATTTTTTTGAGTTCTTTTCAAGTTAAATCTATGTTGATTATTAAGGATAGATTTGGTTGTCCCAATCAAATTTTGTTTTAGTTTGCTCAACTTGGCATATGCGATGAAGAATGTAGGATAGACCTGCAATTTCTATAACCATATTATGTTGTTGCCTTGCTAATGTTTAGGAAATTCCACTTTTCATTCAAGCAACTGAAGTTTTTGTGCATTGGCTGTTCAGATGCAATATTGCAGCTTGAGATTACCTTTTTTCCCTCTTTGGTATTGCAGATAACTGGACTAGCTTTTTCATCAATTGACTCCAATTACATCTATGTACAAGGGGTTGATTATGAGGTAATTGTTGAATTTCTTTCAATCAATATTCTTCTACTCCGGACATTTCCGCTTTATGTTCTAGTTTCTCATTTCATCTTTCAACCGCTGAACTTATTCCTCATCTGTGATTTGTGTTGACATTGATATTATATTAAGCTTTAGTCCATGCCACTTTTCTCGTTGTTAGTGAAAAAAGGGATCCCCATAAAGCAAGCTTGCTTTTGTTTCCTTCCTAATTCCAGACTACCATATTGATGATACTTGGTTAGTCTTTTTTTTGGTCTTATTACAAATTGCAAGTACATGAATGGTTGATATTTGGTAACTTTTGGTTTTAAGTAAACTTCTTTAAGGAGAATCATCAAAACTTAGTCCCAAAAGATGAGACTGGGGTCACTGTACCACATGCGGTTGTATATATCCTGGAAATTGATACTGTGGAGTGACATGGTTCGATTTGTGTGCGTACCGGGTTCCATATATTTGTCATACCTACTTCTTGTAACAGATTAACTGGTAAAGTTTCTGTAGTATGTGTTACTAATCTGTAAAATACTTGTAATGTGGATTGTCTTTCTTAATAACTTTCTTTCTTAATAGCTTAGATTGTTAGGTTTTGCTCTAATGTCATTGCCTCTGTTGCTTAGAAATTACAAACTTATATTTGCAGGTCTTTTGTGGGCAGTGGAGAGAAAGCAGTAAGGTGTTTTCATTTAGAGGAGACTCAAATTGGCTAGGATTCAGCAAGGTATTATATTCTTCTGCAATCCATGCACACACAGCCATTGGCCTTTCATAGCTTCAAATAATATCAATACTGAGTATAAGATTCAGTTTGTGTTAGTTTGTTTGAACCAGTTATTTTTTGTATTTTCTTTATGCAAACTGAATGAAGTGGTGTGAGGAGCCAAACTGAATTAAACCATGGTAGACAAGTGTCTTTGGGTAAAAGGGTTCTAAAACATGGTTTTTCTCTTTCTATTTGAAGCTGATAATGAATTAGGCTATGAAGAAATAAAGTAATATAATATTTTTGTATGTTCATACATGTGATGCTTGTTTGGCTTAATGATATGTACGGAATCAAAAGTGTCCATTTGCAGACTTGGGAATTTAGCAGGATTGACTCAGAACTCAGCTGTGAGATTGCACCAGTCAGTTCTTGGTTTGCATTTTAGTCATTGTGATGAGAGCTTGTGGCATTAATTTAGGAAAAATGCCTGTCATCTCACAGCTTTGCTTGTTAATTCTTGCTGGCAGTGCTCTAACAGGGATGTATTGGGTGGATGGTCGGATTCAGGAAGCATCTTTGTGGTTGATGTTGTAGCTAAAACAGATTGAAATAAACACATTGAAAGGTCTCCATCAATGGATATCCCTAGTGTTTGTTCAGCTGTCTTGTCATCTCTGGAGTTTCTTTATAACATGTGAAAGAAGTTCGATAAATCAGAACCCTTAGTCATCATCTGCAAGCAGTCATTTCAGGCAGCCTCGCATGCTCCAGTCCAGAATTCAATCAATGTGATAATATGCATTCTATGAGTAAAACAAAAGTATTTATCTTGTCCATTCATTTCCTAATGTATAGCTTGATTTCAGTTTGGTGTTTGATCTTCCAAATTGGGGTCTGCATTAGGTATGGGTTTGATACCTTGGATATTACATGTATGTTATGTACTTGTTGAGTGTATTTACCTCGAACAAAGTGAGCGTAGATGCTATCCGAAAAGTAAATCAGAAAAAAATAAAAAAGGAGGAGCTGGGAAGATCTTTCCCAGATTCTATGAATGAAGACCACTGAAATTTGCAGTGCTCTAATGCTTTTCCCGGATTTCATGCTCTTTTAACTGTCAAATGATTTGTTTCTTATTACTTAGTCAATAAGATCTTTTCATTCATGTAGTCAATAAGATCCTTTCATTCATTCAACTTTCAATGATTCAGTCAGCAGAAATCCATTACTGCCCGGAGGAATTCATGGCTTTTCTTGGTTTCCCCTAAGACAATCTGTTCCTGGACAAGGCTTTCACGTGGACTCATTTTCTTAAATGTCGCCGTTGATCCTGGAATTTTCTTTAACCTTTACTGGCCTTTATCCTGTTTGCCACAGAGGCTGGACGCAAAATAAATTAACACAGCAACTATTTGGGAGCTTGAACGGTAGTTGTAAGATTCCAAAAACTTTATTTCCTGTCCACTCTTTTCCTTTTCTTGTCAACTAACTCTTATTTAAGCATTAAGATTTTGTGGATTTCAAGTAAATGAAAATTCAGAGTAAGATTGGGACTTGTGGTTAGGCTGCTTGTCTTCTTTTTAAAGTGTTTCAATAATTCAATTTGATGACTGTTTCAAAGTCAAGGTCAAGAATTTAATATGGCTGAAGAAAGATGATAGATTGGGACTGCGCTATGGTTGGTCATGTTAGTTAGGAGAGACTAGGAAAAATAGGGTCCCATTTTTGAGACCATCAGTTATATCAGCAGCCTACCAACTTCTACTTTAGATATATGTGTATGTAACATTTTTTTGGCAATAATTTAATGTTGATCTTCAGAAACAACATCCACCTTACAATAAAGATGGATAGATTTGTTTTTGCTTGTTACAGTTTTAGTGAAAAACCGTATATCAACTTGTCTTTAAAAAATTTTATTCTAATCTTTAAAAAAGTTTAAAACTTTAGAGAGGTTGTTCATATGTAGTAGAGTTATTCTTTTTATTGGCTACTAAAAAAAAAAATTTATATTTTCTTAAATTATACTCGGATTGGAAGGGATTTTGTTTTTGGATTATTTAATCCAAAGTTTCTTGTAGTATTGAAGTGGCGGCTTTTAAGTTAGAATTATTGTGGGAAAAAATTTTAGATATTAAATACTAATTAAAAAATGAGTGAATTTATTAAAATTAGTGTGATTCAATATTTTTTTTAATTTCATTTTTTTAATATAGGAAAAATATCACATTCCATGGGAGAAATTATACGATGATAGGAAGTCAAGTTTTGGCATGGTGGAAGAAGAAGAAGAAGAAGAAGATCCTTGTCCTTGTAATAAAATAAAATAGATTCAGTGATGTAATATTTTGACCTTGATCGAGGCACAGACGTCCCATTCCCTACCTACAGTGTCCAATAATACAAAAGAAAATGAACAAATAAAAAAAATATAGACGTTGCTTTCTTGCACCATTTGCAGAAAGCTTGGGATGTTATTCTATTGTTGGTATTGGGTGAGTGAATTTTGATTCCAATTAGAAGAGAAATAGGAAATTTATATATATATATATGATAGTGGGCATGTGTGAATTTTGATGTGAATTTCATTGTGGAATAGATAATTAATTTATTTTAGGTGAAAGTTTTGGTTTCTTAATGCTTAAGCCAATGACAAATACTAACCTTGATTGCATAAGAAATAAGAATGTGAAAAGAGCCACATCTGTACATTTCTTTGTCATTGTCCCCATGTAGTTGTAGTAGTTCTAGTAACCACTTTCATGTTGTTGATTGTGTAATTCTTTATTTATTTTTTATTGGCTGCATACTCACATACATTTATTTATTTATTTATTTTTATAATTATATTATACATACAAATTTTTATATAAATTTATTCATATAAATTAAGTGATAACATAACAACATTATTTTTTATTCTATATTTTTTAAAAAATTAATGAAAATATACGAGAATAAAAAAATTATAATTATATAAAATATGTGATAATAATACTAATTTTATAATATCATTAAAATAGTTTGTATAAAAATTTATATTTTAGTATTATTTTTATTTTTATTTTTTGTGCTAGAATCTATTTTTGGATTAAAAGTAGTTATGTTATTATCATTATCTTTTTCTTATTTCCTATGTTAGACTCTATTTTTATGTTAGAAGTTTATATCTAGATATTAAAATCTTTCATTTTTAAATTTTTTTTTCACCACAAATTCTTTTTACACGGACAAAAATTAAAAAGAAAATTTTATTTTTCAAGATTAATGTGAGAAAAAAATTAATTTTATAACCTTTTGTTTTTGTGTTAAAATGTTAGCTAATTACATCTCTTGTACTATTAGAAGATATTTTATTAATTGAACTATTTGATACATACTTATTTTGTTGTCAAATTGGTGGAATATTAAATCAATTAAAATCTAAATATTTTCTTTGTAACCTTCTAATATTAAGTCAAATTCTTATAAAGTGCTTTTACATATCTTGGGTAATTTTTTATATTAAATTTTTAATTATTAGATAACACATTTTTAATGTTTGAGATTAAATTTGATATGATACATCATAATTAATATATATATAAAATATGTAAAATAATCAGAATTACTTTGAGATTATATAATTTCTCACACTAATTATTTTATATTGATTGCAATGAATGTAAAATTTAATGGCAAACGTTATTTATTGTCTTTATATTACAAATGTCATTTAATTACAATAAATGTATGAAATTTTATACTTATTACAATTAATCCTTACTAGGGATGGCAGTGGTGTGGATTTAGTATGGATATCTTTAAACCAATATTCATATTTGTTAAGAAAATTTAACACTAAATCCATACTAATTGAATTGCAAGTTTAACATTTTATTACTAAATCTATTTAAATGAATTTTTAATGATTATTAAATTTGTACGGATATTTGTAAATTTTTAGCAAAATTTTTTATATTTTAAAATTATATTTATACTATTATTAAATATCAAATTTAAATTTATAAATTATCTAATTAAAACTATAAATTTTTAATATTAATTTAGAATAAAATATATTATTCAAATAAAATATCAGGTATGTTGAATATAAAAATAAAATTAATCACAATTTTATAAAAAATAAATAATTTTTTTATAAATTAATACATAAAATATTATAAATTCAAAATAAAAGTTTGCAAACTCCTAAATTCAAAATAAAAGTTTATAAATCCATAAGTCCAAAATACATGACAAAAATATTTTTGAATCTAATTTTGTAAATAAGATAATGGATTTAATATTTTTTACCCGTATTACTACAAGTGCAATAATATTCTTTATTATCTAAGTTTTTGGTTGAGTTACCACAATATACAACAAAGTTCTTTAAGGTAGACATATGTTAATTATATAATTGTGTATATTTAATTAATTAATTTTTTATTAATTTTTTTGATGATAAATTTAAGAACATATAAAGATAGTAAAATCAAAAGAATTAGAAGAATTATAAAATTTTAAGAATATAAAAAAATAAAATATTTATGGAATATCGCAAATAAAATGCTAAATTTGTAACCATTGAATTTTAAAAGTTTTAAGGAGGTTCTCGTTAATATTAATTACAATAAATTTATAATTATGAAAAAAATAGAAAGTATTAAATTAATATTTTAAGTTTACTCAATTGTAATTTGTTTGAAGATACTTCTTGTAGATATCTATTTACACTCGAATCGTTCCCAAACCCGCTACAAATTTTAAATTTTTTTTTTAAACCCTGTCCCAAACTCGCTAAAAGTCATATCAAATCCATTACATGACAGGGAGGTATTAGCAAATTTGTAGGTAAATTATCATCTCTAATTCTTACAACTTATAAGCTCTTAATCTAATGATTGGTAATAAATATAAAAAAAATTATGTAATCTTAAGAAGTTGTTGATTCTTTTTTCGTAAAATATAATTTGAGCTATTCAAATAAAATTAATTTAATAATATATAAATGGTATAAAAAATATAAAAAATGAAACTCTTAATTGTAGTCCACATATATAAATAAAGTTCAATTTAAAATATACATTATAATTAAGATAATTTTATTTTCATTTAATTTTAAAAATATAATAATTAAAATATTTAATAAATATTAATTTTTTCGATGATAAATATTTATTTTTATTTTTTTACTTATAGTTATTAGTTAATAATTTTTTATTTGATGATTAGTATTTATTTTTTTTTATTTTTTAACTTATAGTTATTAGTCAATAAATTTTTTTATAATAATAATAATTAATAATTAAAATATTTTAATTTTAAACGTGAGTAATATATATTCTTTCTAGAAGTCAATGAATTAGGAAAGATTGGAAGATGACTTTTGCTTGGATTGTTTATCAAAAACATGCGAAAATCATGTCGCCTTGGTTTCTTCAAAGACATTAGTATGGGATGTGATCTTCTTTACAAAAGGACTCAACTCAAGCAAGTTGGATATATTTTTAATTCTTTGAATAACAATAATTTAATTTGAGAGTATTCAATAATTCATTGATCATATTATGCCAAGTTTGACCAATTCAGGCTTTATAATCATACCGTAGGGGGTACAAGTTGTAGCATTAAAAGCTTTAGACGCCAATCAATAAATTGAAATTGAAGCCTTCAAACTTTTAAAAATAAAATAAAAATAATTATTAACTTGTACATTAGACTAAAGATTGAATTTTTGACTAAAATGAATACATACATGATACGTACAAATAAACTTCCTAATGTGTATTTTAAAAGTATATATTAAGAATATTTTGTAGTATATTTTTATAAAAAAGGACAAAAAGTTAAATATTATTTACAATATTATAATATATATCATCAATTTATAATTAATTTTATACTAATTTTTTTGAGATTAATTTAATAATATATAAATAATATAAAAAATAAATACTCTTGATTCAATATATATATCTAAAAGAATTGAGGATTTCTTGATTATATATAATTTTTTATTTTAAATTTTTAATTGTTAGATTAATATATTTTAATAATTAAAATTAAATATAGTATATGTATTAATTATGATATATTAATTATATAAATTAGAATTAATTTCAATCATCGAAAGTGTATTAATTTAATGGTTAAAAAATAGTACAAAAATTTACGTAAAATAAAATTTTTTTTGATTATATATATATATATAAAATACAATTGCTTTTAAATTTTGGTCTCAAGACTCAAAAATCGAAATAATGATAAAATGATTTTTCTATCTTCAACTTGGTCTATAAATAATTTATTATTGGAATAAATCATTGTCACATTCTTCTGCTGTGTCAAAGTTAATCAACTCGGTGACCACACGTGTGATGCTATTTTGAATTTTAATTATTAAGACAAGATTCTTTTTTTAAACTTCTTCTAATCCCTAATCTTATGTTATTATCATCCTTAAATCAATAATAATAATAATAATAATCATCATAGTATCTTAATTTAATTTTGTTGGTATATGTCTTAATCATTTTATTTGTTTATAATTTGTAGATATTTATTTATGGAGAAAATAATAAAAGTGACGTAGCTAAGATTTAGATTCTCTTTTTAAAAGATAATTTTCTTGTATTACTACAAAATATAAATAGTTGTCCGATGTTACATATTGTGATAACATCACGTGGAGTTGTTTAAAGTTAAAATTCGATAATATTACGTAGTAATATTGTTTGCCATAATGTATCGCAAACAGCATAGTAGTCTATTAATTTTTATAAAGAATTTGTTATAGAAATTAATTTTAAATAATTATCTGTGAATTACAAAAATTAGTTATTTTGTCTATTATTTATTTATTTATTTTTTTTGGAGTTGTCTTATTAATGTACTAAAATAAAAGTAATAATATAATCAAATTAGCTATCCAAACTAATATAAAAGGGCACAATTCTTTTGTTTGTGGACAGGAAAATATTAAAAAATAAAAATAAAATAAATTAATGATAATTAATAAATATGATTGAGTTATTTTGAATTTAAAAATTAAATTAATTATTAACTAATAAACAACATGTCCTTCGTTAACTGAGACTATCTTTTTTTTTTTTTTTATTTTATTTTATTTTCAATATTGTTGAGCACAAAAATTCTAATCATATATCACATCGCTTACAATAATAAAGGTGGCCGGTGGGTCTCAATTCCAATAAATTAGTTATTTTTATTTAAATTTCAAATTATAAAAAAATGTGATAGAATAAATAAATAATATAAAAACTAGCTTAAAATATTGAAAGTCTGGCCTCATACAGGGGTAATTTCGTCAACATAAATTATTTCTCCTTCTAGAAGAAAGAATCAGACCAAGACTAATTCCCACCCTCATTACGCGCCAACGAAGACTCAGTTATACCTTGCACGTGTACACCCAAAATGACTGCGTCTTCCACACTCACGCCTCCGCACGTGTCAACCCAAACCCAAAACACAAACTCCGCTACTTTTTCACACATCACACCAAAATAGTACCGTACTTGGGACAACGACATCATCTCTCAATCAACGGCCCAGATCTCATTTCATACCGATGCGTGTCCACTACGTGTTAAAGATTACTTTGTTTTTTAATTATTTTTTTCTGATAATCTAATTATGGTAATTAATTTATTTATCCGTTCTCGAAAATTTTTGACCCTTCTTTTTCCAACTACCATAAAACGCGGTCCAAAAATCCCCAATAAAATGAGCATAGCTTCCATTAGGGTTTCTCAAATTCTCGTTCTCTCTCGTTGAGTGCTTTCATTCCTTCTTCTTCGGAATTGTTAATGTGAGAATGCCCGCGACGGATTTCCAAGGCTCATCGGCGCCTTTCACGAACGTCGGTCGTTCAATTTTGAGTCTCAGGCGTGATCAGGTTCATTCCATGGAAGGGACTCATCACGACGGTTTTAATCACGAGAATGAGCTGGAATCCTTTCAGAAAAACATAGCCGATCGGTTTCTCGACTTATCGTCGGGTTCTGACGAGTTATTGTCTCTGCCTTGGGTCCAAAAGTTGCTCGATTTGTTCCTGGTTTCTCAGGAGGAGTTTCGTCAAATTCTTTTTAATAATAAATCGCAGTTGCATAAGCAGCCGATGGATCGGTTGATTTCTGAGTATTACGAACGGAGCGTGAAAGCGCTTGATGTGTGCAATGCGATTCGGGATGGAATTGAGCAAATCAGACAGTGGCAGAAGCTGATGGAAATCGTGCTTATTGCTTTGGATAATAAGAAGTTAATTGGTGAAGGGCATATCCGTCGCGCCAAAAAAGCGTTGATTGATTTGGCGATAAGTATGTTAGACGAAAAAGATTCGGGCACAGCTTTAGCTCACCGGAACCGTTCGTTTGGGCGAAACAATACGAAAGATCATCATCATAGGTCATTGGGTCATTTTCGATCGTTGTCGTGGAGTGTTTCACGGTCTTGGTCAGCGGCGAGACAGTTGCAGGCAATTGGGAATAATTTGTATGCTCCCAGAGGGCATGAAGTTATGTCGACTAATGGACTTTCAAATTTAGTATTTACTATGAGTTCCGTTTTGTTGTTTGTAATGTGGGCTCTTGTAGCGGCAATCCCGTGTCAAGACCGAGGACTGCAGGTGCATTTCTCGATGCCAAGGCAGTCCCATTGGGCGGCACCGATGTTGTCCTTGCACGATAGAATTTTGGAGGAGTCTAAGAAAAGGGAGAGGAGAAATGCTTGTGGGTTGTTGAGGGAGATTTATCAGATTGAGAAAAGCACAAGGTTGGTGAATGAATCGCTGGATTCAGTTCAGTTTCCAATTACAGAAGAGAAGGAGGGAGAGGTCAGACAAAGAGTGAAGGAATTGTCAATGATTTGTGAAGCAATAAAGGAGGGATTGGACCCTTTGGAGAGACAAGTGAGAGAGGTTTTTCATAAGATTGTGCGTAGCCGCACCGAGGGGCTTGATTGTTTGGGAAGGGGTCAGGGTCCTGACTAGTTTTGATTGGAAAATGGATAGTAGGTGTCAATTGTGAAAATAGCAAATGGTGTTTTGATTTTTGCTTCTGGGAATGCCAGCATGATAAAGGTGTATTTGAAGCTGGCAGTGAAAATAATTATATAAAAAAGGGTAAAGAGGAAAATTTTCTTCTGTATTTATCAGCATATATTGTGTAAAGAAAGTAGGATATGGAATTGGACCATCGCAGTCCATGGTGCCGATGTCCATCTTTTGTGTTTTTATATGTATAATCAAGTTTCTTAGTAAATGTCATCTTGTTGCTGTACTTGATTTTGTTTTCATAGTTTTGTTCATTTTTGTCACTGATGCATACTGTGTGTTTTGAACAGATCAAAGTGTTACTATAACTTCTGTATTCACACTTTGGGTGTTAGTGCAATTACAAGTTCCATAGACTATATCATTGTTATTCTTCCTCATGCAATAATCTGCCATTCGCAACGCATGTACAGATTCATGTTTTCTCTGTTTCCCCTTTAACTTTTTTGTTTCAACGAAGTTGATTAATCTACTCTAGTATTTTGCAGGAGACAGACTGTTTGTGATCTCTTTTTTCCTGGTGAACTCTCTTGTTCACTCAGTTATTACCTCTGCTATTTCTCTTTACCTTCTACTAGCCTATTAGGTTATTCATTTCTACTCGCAATCTGCAGTCGCCCTGGAGATGACATTGGCGAATATATTGGTACTCATTCATCATTCTTTTTCATAATTTTAGTTACTCTTTGTGTGAATAGAAAGAATAAGCATTTTAATATTTTCCTTATGCTTCATGCATTCTGACTATAATTGAAACTAATTCTCCCTAGACTTACATTTTCATGTATTCGGACTATAATAAATATTATAAAAATGGAATTTCTGCTTGTAATACTGCAATGAGAAGTACAAAATGTTTGTCAGCTGCCTATCAACAAATAGAATTCCAAAGTGCTGCCCATGAAATACTTGCTCCTTAGTAATCTGTCTCAGGCCACTACAGCAAAAAAGTTCAATTGAAATGCAAGTGTGGTTGGTCTTGGGAGATAGTGTTACTTCAAACAATCAAGATGCGTATGTAATAGTACATAATAAATATGTATTGTTTTATAATCCTTGTGTTCTCTCTTTTAGACGTTGGATTTTCAAGCAGATAGACAGTTGGTGAGGCCAATTCTGACCACTTGGTAGAAATCACCAGAGAAACTATATTGTATGGTGTCAAATACAGATTCAAATGTTACCAGCATGAATTGATTCAAGTTTGTGTGGTTGATTTTTCCGGAGTTGGTCACACTAGCTTTGGTACATAATGTTTGCTTCATTGTAGGCTTCACCTGTCCCCTGCTTCATTGACCACACGATTCTCTTTTACAACTACACTGATTGATACAGAGGGGTTCAGTATGTTGAAAGAATATATACTGTATTGTTCCATTGGCTGTTGTTTTCATGGTTACCAGGAGCCACTCTGTACTTTATTCGGTATTGTGCCATTGGCTGTTGTTTTCATGGTTATCAGGAGCCAGTCTGTACTTTCTCAATATTTGCCACAAACGTCTTGCTTACAACTTTAATTGCTAGAAATTTCCTTTGTTTGTCGGCAGGATGATTTATCTAAGGTCTCAAGAAATAGTTTACTCTCAAACTAGATGCTTCTCTGGGTAAGTTATAAAGGTGCACTTGTAAGCCAGTTGTTACTGTTTATTCTGACCGGCAAGAATCTTCTTTAAATCGTGTGCTAGCTATTCTTGATAGATCAAGGCATCTCTTGTGCCCGGATGGGCCATAATAGTCAATGCTGATTTTGCTCTGTCCCGTGCCTCAAGTCCACCTAATTGTTTGTTATAAATAACTTCTCTTTCTCTGTTAGTTTCTAGGGACCCTCAATGCACCAGAAATTGCTGTCTCATTCTTGATATGTCGCAGAGTAGCTGCATGGTTGGTAAAACATATAACATCCCTGGAAATTTTTTGCAAATTTCAGCCATATCTACTGAAGGAGCTGGAGAGACTGTCATAACCTGGTTACAGTTGTTTGTTAGCTGTCACAACATTAATAAGCCTTAATTGCCAAAAGTTTTTGGGTTTGTTTTCTTGGTTGGAATTGAATAGTGCTTAAATGCAGTCTCAAGAACGAGTACATCTTGCCAGGTCAACCACTGTTGTCATTGAGCTTTTAGATTGTTGAATGACTAGCTACAACAGTGACTGTGACTCCTGGAAAAGGCTAGGCTAGGGTAGGCTAGGTTGGATTTCTCTGTGATTTCTGTTTCCAACTGGGAACCAGAAGAGAGCATTGGATTGTCTTTAATTGCACAGATTGTATTTGCTTAATGGGACACATGTAATATCATGTACATAGAATAAAATACTGTCATAGGTTTGAAAAACTTTTTCTCTCCACACTTGATTGGTAATTTTTGGTAATTGATTTACATAAAGCATTTCTCTTGTCACTGAACGAGCATATTTGCATTAAATATTGACTAATCTTCTGACATGATGATCTCAAATAGTTTGCTAATTTTCTTCAAACTATTTTCCGTAATTTAGATGATGACATTACAGGAATCTAATTTAAAGTTCTCGTTTAATATCACAAGATAGTCAGAGTATAATGTTGTTATAATCTATAATATGAAAACTAGTCATTAAAATTCTCCCCATTTCGATTGAGAATAAAATTATAATTAAAAAATAAATTTTTTTAAATAATCACTTTAATATATTAATTTATCAAACTAATTGTCGTAATTTTTTTAATCAAACAAATTAAATAATTTGAATTTAGACTAAATGACCTTTACTCAAAAAAAAAAAAAGGCTTTTTATTTCAATTGGACCTCAAACTTTTTAAATTAATGAATAGTAACAAAATATTTCAAAATGTTTCATATTTGGTTTGTTTGAGTACCAATATGCAAGATATTAAACTATTTCGTTATTATATGTTAATAATAAAGAGTTAGGGGTCTATTCAACATTTAGAAAAATTGAGTTTCTTTCTGCCTCTGTCATTTGAAAATTTTCCAAGGTCCTAAGATATCAAAATATCAATTGGAGCCTCATACATTTGTAATTAACGAATAATGGGTACAACATTTATAATCATGCATATTGTTCCCGTCCAAAGTACGTTCAAATCAAAGCCATTGTACCAATATGCAAGACTTTTTTATAGTTTACTACTATTTGTTGATTTTATAAGTATTAGGATCCATTCAAAAATTTTGTTTACGCACATAATTTCTGCATTTTCTTGGGCAATATATTAAATTCATGTAGTATAGCACAGCCGAATGTTTCTTGTTCACTTTCTCAAGACAAAGTTTTTGCTTTAGATTCAACATAAAATTTGTTAAGTTGCTTCTTGTGCCGTAGTATATTTCCTGACTCTTTATTGCTGTTATGTTGTGGGGTTATTTTCTTATGCATGGCAAGTTTGCAGGCAAAAGGGTGCAAGAGAATACAAGCTGCAGAGAAAATACTTGAAACTACATGCATTAGAAGAAAGGGGAAATTAGATGAAGAAGAACATGCCAAGTTAAAGAATATAAAGAAGCAAAGAACAAATTTAAAGAGTATAGATGATTTGAGAAGAAATAAATGGTGGTAAGTTCAAATTCTAAATTGTTTTTTTCCCATACAAATCACATCTTATCTGTTCTCTTGGAAAACAACAAGATTCTAGATTGTCTGACCATTTATCAGGTTGGTATTCTTTCAGTATTCATTGATTTACTTGTATAAATGTATTATCTTGATGGTGTTAATTTGTTATCTGCGCAAGACGTGCAAAGATCAAGGTGATATTGCGATAGAAACAATAATGTCGATGTTGTGGTCGTGGATGCTGTGCTGCATTCTGTTGCTACCACTAAGTTGGCCGAGATGTAAAAATTACATAGAGCAGTTACTTGCAGCGGATATACTAATTTCACTATGAGGATCTTGTGGATACCAGTACAAACTGGAGATGGTGATTGAACCCTTGTGCTATGTCGGTGGAAAAAATTGAAAGCTCAATAAATTCTGTGTCATAATCGACATCATCTTTCTGCTGTCATCATTTCAACTTGTGTTGCTTCATTGCGTAGAGCTGGATTCTGGAACAAGGATTATTTGAAAAGCAGTGTGGTTCTTATGATCCAAACTTCTCATCTGCAGAGAATATGACCTCACATTTCTGATTTCTTTCAGGTGATAATCTTGGTGGTTGCTAAAGCTGAAGGAGTACTTAATTCTCCCACCTTCGTTGCTCGCAAGAAAGACACAAGGCACAACGTCAAGGAAGCCTTAGACCGGCTTAAAACCATTTGTTATTCTTATGAATAATCATTTTCCTCGATCTCCTAGATTCCATTTCTTTTATGTATTGAGTCGACAGACGCCGTCGGCATTATGAATGCAGGAAGTCAATGTATGCTGGACATAATGGAGATCGCATCCTGTCAAAGGAGGAAACTTAGCGAACGTTGTCCATTTTTGACAATGACGAGAAAGATTTAGGTATAATATTACTGCCACCTTTCTATAAATAATATAATAAAATTATTTAGTTAATAAAAAAATTATTTATTAATTATAAATAAAAAATAAAAATATATTTTATAAAATTTTTGAGTACATTAATTAAAAATAGAATTAACTTTTGACTTTGATTAATTAAAAATAGAATTAATTTCTAATTTTTTTTATTTATAATTAATGAATAAATTTCTTTTTTTTTATTAATTAGATGATTTTATTGTCTCACTTATATTAACGTGGTATCATTGTTTCACATAAAATTCTCTTGACAACGTTATATATTCACTAAACCACATTAATTAATTATGTTTAAAAATTAATTAAATAATATACTTAATAGACAGGATTCGAAAAGATAATTAAATAATACAGTATACTTAATGGATAGGATTCAGACACATCTAATAATTATATAGAACTGTTGAATCATAATAATGTTTAATTTATGCATAATGTCAAGAAGTTAGCATGGTAAGGTAAAAGTTTCATAATAACTATTACTATATATATATTTTATTATTAATAAAAATATGATTAAAAAATATTTTGAATTGTTTTTCTTTTAGATGAGTGAATAATACAAAGCTCCATCGTACCTAAAAAAATATAAAAATTATTTTTTTGAAATGATAGAGCAAAAAAATTAATTTTTTTATTACAATTTCACTTTTCATTCTAAATAAAGTAAATGACTGTTGACAACCTAAAATTTCACTTATTGTGTTGATTAGTTCTAGTGGTTTTAAAACTGTCATGAATTTACATACTAGTAAAATGCTCAAAAATATTTTAATTTGTTGGCTAAAAGTAAGGGTAATATGTTGTATTTATGTAGTTTAGTGACAAACTAACATGAACTTACATAGTTTATCTCATTTACTTGGTTTCATTCAAAAAAAAAAAAAAAAGAACTTAACCAATTAGAATATTTTTAATTATTTTAAATACAGCTAAACGTTTGTGATTCAATAGTCATTTACCTTTCTAAATATTTAGAAATACTATTTTTAATTTTAAAAATAAATATAATTTTAAATGCAAAAATTAATTTGAAACAACTACAATTGTGATATTCGAATAAATAATAATCAATTTTTTTTTCATAATTTATGTGGGTATATACACACCATTTTATTTATTTATTCATTTATCTCTCCTATTCAAAATCATTACTATCATTATTATCTTTTTAATTTATTCTATTATTTTATACTCTGTTGGAACTTGAAGAGAATTCATTATTCAAAAATTATTATTATTGTTATTAAGAAAAATTTAAGACAACCTCATTTTATACACTATTTATCAACATAATTTGTTTTAAATTATTTTTACCAAAATTTCTAATTTACTCGTATTTGGACACAAATACCCTTCCATGACCCATTTATTATTCATTATTTATAAAACCACACATTCAAAACTCAATCTCTCAAGTCACACATAGAGAAATTGTGGTCAATTTTATCCTTTTAATTGATAAACTCTAGTGAATATCTAGTAACCATAAATTTATAAATTTCTTTCTATTTTTTCAATTATTTTGCTTGATATTATTAATCAATATTTGCATATGTTAAATTTGAGATTTATTACATAGATTTGTTAAGTTTGTGATTAAAAATTAAATTATTTAAAAAAATCAATCCTAAAAGTTGGCCGTTGAACTTGGAAATCATCAAGGAAAAAATACATTGAGTGCCTTTAAATGCTCAATAATTTCTCTTTATTTTTCAATTATTTTGCTTGATATCATGAATCAATATTTGTATATGTTAAATTTAAGGTTTATTACATAGTTTCGTTAAGTTTGTGTTTAAAAATTAAATTGTTTGAAAAAATCAATCCTAAAAGTTGGCCATTATTAATAGTTATTATTTTCAATTATTTTAAAATTAAAAAAATAAAGGGCGCTCAATATTGAGCACCCAAAAGCTCTCGACATCCCAATGTCGAGCGCTTGATGCATTTCTCTATTAATGCTTTCTATGTTTAATGGTCAATTTTTAGGAGCAATTTTTTTAATAATTTAATTTTTAAATACAAATTCAATGAATGTATGCCATGAAACTCAAATTTAATATATACAAATATTAATTCATAATATCAAGCAAATGAGTGAGAAAAAAGAGAACTCATTGGTTTATGATTACTAGATATTTGTTGAAATTTTTTAGTTAGAAGAATGAGATTGGCTGCAATTTCTCTGACTTAAGTGACTAAATTTTGAGTGTGCTTTTTTTTTAAATAATAAATAATAAATAGGTCACGTAAGGGTATATCTGTCTAAAAATGAGAAAATTAAATATTTTTGTAAGAATGATTTAAAACAGACCACCTAATAAAAGAGTTATAAAATGGGGTTATTTTAAAAATTTTTCTTATTATTATTATTATTATTTTTATTATTTTGTAGTTTGTGTTTTCTTTAGGTATTTATGGCTTCCATTAGTGCATACTTGCCTCCATCATTATTGGTCAAGAAAAGAAAATCTAAAAAGAGAATAGGAAGAAGAAGAAGAGAAAAAAGACAAAAGGAAGGAAAAAAATGAAAAATCAAGAAATTAGTGAATAAGAAAAACTATAAAGGAATAAAAAAAAAATACCTATGTTTAAAGAAGGAAACTAATAAAAAAATAATAATGTGTGAAGCATTGACGAGGAAGAAAGCTGGGCATGAGTTCTATTAAGTGAACTAGAAAGGAGTTTTGTTTATTTTAAATATTTTTTTTTCGCTTTGCTTTATAAAATAGGTAAAATAACTTAGATATGTTTTACATTATAAGAATCTTATTTTCTTCAATTTTTTAATGAATTATATTTTGTGATAATAATTATGAACATGTTGGTTATATAAATTGAAAACAAAAATAATAGGCTAAAAACAGCATTGAATAAACCTCTAATTTCATCCAATTAATTTGTATATATTATTAAAATAATGATGCAGTGATATGTGAATTAATATATGTTTGAGATTGAGTTATTGTGAAATAAATTCATTAAATATTAAATGTTAACTATAAATTTTATCAAATAATTCAATCTTTCAAATTAAAAAAATTAAATAAAAATATACAATTTCTAAGTATGAGCTTTGAGTACTCAATTATTCACAATCATATCACAAGACGAACGCTGTACAACCAATGCATGATATGAAATGGAGAGGAGATTAAACTGTGAAGATATGGTAAGATGATGTGTTGAGTAAGAAATATCTGGTTAAATTAGCTAGAACATGGTTAATGATGTTGAATTTGAAGTCTAATATATAACTATACTTCTAATTTCAACAACTAAAACTTGGCTACTTATAATAACATGTAATTCTATATTCATATTAAATTCTTGAAACCCCTTTTGATGCATTACACATATATTTATGACATGTTATGATATTTTATGTATATAAGAATATTATATTAAGTATATGCATACTTAGTTGACATGAAATCGATGTATACAATATGTAATATTTATTTATATATATATTTATATATTTAAGTGCTAAATTTCATCATTTTAGGATATATTTATATTTTACAAGTGTTAAAACTTTAGGAACATTATAATATGATTTTATAATGATATTTTTGTAATATGATAAATAAATTAGTCATTAGAAACAAAATTAAAATGCAAATTTTGTTAAAGTTATTTTTAATTTTTTATTTTTGAATAATAATAAACTTTAAATAGGCCAAATATATTATGCACTCAATTCACTTAATTTACGCTCAAACCTATTTTTCACCAAATTCTATAAATTTTTACAAATTTTTTATTTTTTACATTAAATTAAGGGTAATTTAATAATTTTATAACTTATTATATCAATAACCAAGTTATATATTGATATATAGGTCCAAATATTATGATTGGTGGTATCAAAAGTGTATTTAAGGCATTTTTTTACCCATTTTCTTTATTTATTTTAATTTTAACTTTTACAAACTTCTATAACTTTTCTCATCTTCCTCTACTATTTCTTTCATCTCCCACCATTGATAAACTGCCAAAACACGTTAGAAAATTTATAAAAAAGTTCTATAAGCATAAACAACCAAGAATCAAGCCATAAACTTTTAGGAAAAATAATTGATTTCAATTAGTTTTATGGGAGGAAAAATTTAAAGAAAACTCAAGAAGTGAGATCTTGATTTTTAATGTTTGTGGTGAGTCCCTTGAACTTTATTTTAATTTTAGAATTATATTAGAAATATATAGAAAGTATGAAATAAGTGTTGAAAAAAAAAAACTTAGGATGACCAAAATATGATGTATGTGTGTACTTGTGTATTGTTTGCATATATGATGAAAGAATTATGAATTAATGATCATCTTGGTATTTAAATTTTGTTAGGGATATATAGATGATTATAAGTTTATGTCAAATGAAAATTATTCATATAATATGGTGATTAAGGGGAAATGGTGATAGTAAAGTATATATAGTTATTATTGAAATCTCTAAATGGTTGAATTTTTAGAAAGAAAATAAATGGATTTTAAGGAAGGAAATATTGATTTTATGGGTTAATTTTGTGTATTTAATGATATATTTTTCTTAAATTAAATATTATACATTTAGTAATAGTTAGAGGAGAATTAAAGTATTATGTCTGTATAAATTATCCTATGACAATTCATTATTTTTGGATGAATTTTAGTGTTATATTAGTGTATATTTTGAATATGAAAATTTTGTGTTAAAAGTTTGATATTGTAATGAATATGAAGTATTTTATTTAGGAAAGAATTGGTATTTATTAGTTTTATAGAAATAACATGAATTTTGGTGGGCAATTATTGGTAAAAATGAATTATTTTATATAACTTTTGACAATTTAAATTTAGTGAGATATGTTCTATGGATTGGCATAATGATGCTAGTATTTTGTGATATAAATATGGTATAATTTCAGTGTGTTGAATAAAACTATGACTATATATCTCGATAAACATCAATTAGAAGCATATGCATTTCACACATTTCTTCAAGATCTCGCACTTAGAATAAATATAATATATTAATGGTTTGTTGTGAATAAATTCTATATAAGTGGTGATACAACAATGAGATTCACTCAGCAGTGAGATTAAATTTGAGAGTACAAATCATCCCATAAATTATAAGAAGATGAATGTATTTTTAAATATTTTTTAATAATATAAAATTAAATATTTTATCAATATAAATTTACTTTCAATATTTTTTAATAAAATAAGTTTAAATGTTTGATTTTTTTTTTCTTGTGAAATTTGAATTTATAAATGTCTTATAAATACTTTATAAATTCAAGTTTAGAAATATCAGAGTAAGAGTGAATTTAAAAAAAATTATGATTTGAAAATAATGTAAGTTACCTGTGGATGAATAAATTGTGATAAGATGATTTTATATTGATATTGATGAGTATGTATGATAAATTATTGAAATGATTTTGAAATATGAGATTTGGCGGAAATGCTTATTGGTACAGTTATGTATAACTAATTATTAAGGCATAGTCAATTGTATAAAACTAGAGTGGGTGCCTTGTGATGTGAGATTCGCTTTGACATAAAAATGCAAAAAATGGATAATAAATTCCTTGCAAGACTAAATGATAAAGAAGAAAAGGAAGTTTGTAAGTGAATATTGGGTAAACGTATTGCCATCATACAGGAATTTTAGGCCAAAACCAATGAATGAGTTTAAAAATTCTTAAATTTATACAAGTATGTGAAATAATTTGTTAGCGAATTTTGAAATATTAACTAGGGGTGCACTAGGAGATGTCTAGGAGGATAGTTTTCGAGTGAGCTCATATTTTCTCGGGCGTAGAGTTTGTAGCTTGCATTTTGTTGAAGATTATATTAGGTATTTAGTGTTTATTGTTGATATATACGTATATATTTTTTTGAAGGAATTCGAAAAATTTTATTAAGATATTTGGTTTATATAATATTATATTTGTAAATATCATATATTCTATATTTTTGATATGTGTATTTTATGTGATTTGGTTAAAAGAGATATAAAAGCCTTGCACGTTTATGTGTGGTACCAGCTGTAGGTATACCTTACAAGTATGTGACGGTTGTTACGTACTCAATCTGGTGAATTGGGACATAACACACACAATTTACTTAGTTAGATATGAATATAACATCAAATAAAGATGATTAAAATTACTTTTAATTGTGTAGAAATGTAATTATAATATTTCTAATAGGTTGGGTAAATGTGCATGGATAATTTTCATTGCTTTAATGGACATACTTGCACCATCAATTCAAAATTAAAAGTCTTTAATTATCGTATGTTATGGCCTATGTTTATAATCATATGTTATGACAATAGTACTAAAGCATGATTGTTTAAAAATAAAGTGTTAGTATACAATTTTAAAGCATGCTTTAAAATTGAAGAAATTAAGTTCGAAAATTATGAATTATTAACCTCTCGTCATTACTTTTGTTGCCATTTTTTGGTGCTACCAAAAGTTTTTAAACTTTCTAAATCCTCTCAAGATGGTGTTTAATAAAAATTTTGAGTTTAAAAATTTTAGCAAAATAAAATACCTCCCTATTTATAAAATTCTTACCATCAAAATTTTTTTGCACTTAATGGAAGTATTATGACCACTTAATACTACAATTATAAGTTTTGAATTTGAATTTTATAGTTAAAAGAATATCAAAATTAATAAATTTGTAACTTTCATTCTTCTATTTGACTCGTAAATTTTAAATTCGCATATACCAAAAACAACATACATGAATCATGGTGATATATTATCAAAATTGATAACTTTTTTTTTAAATATATTCAAGATGTATTATGCTTCTTACTGTAGTTTTAATGTGGTAATTAATCTTAATGAATAAAATCTATGTTTATTCTTGGTCTAACATAAACCTCATATTTATTTTAGGTGCAATACAAATATATTTTCCTTCAAACAAACATGTAAACTTTATTAAAAAATGAATGATCAGAGTTTCATTAACAATAATATGTATGAATTTATATAATAGAATCAAATCTCATATGAATTACATGATCCTTAAACCTTGATGGCGGCATGCCTTTTGTTAAAGGATGTACAATTATCAATTTAGTACTGACGTGCTTAATAATTACTTTGTTTTTTTTAATACATTCTCTAATGGTTAAGTATTTAATGTCGACATGTTTACTTCGATTGTCACTTTTATTATTTTTAACCAAAAATACAGCAACTAGATTATCACAATATATTTTTAATGGCCTAAAAATTGAATCAACAAGTTTAAGTTCAGATATGAAACTTTTTAACCATACTCTATGAGAGGTAACTTCAAAATAGGAAAAAAACTTAGCTTCTATAATAGAAGTAGCAATCAGTGACTACTTAACACTTTTCCAAGATACGGCTCCACCAACTAACATAAAGATATATTCAAATGTTAATTTTCTAAAATCATCATTGCCAACAAAGTCAGAATTTGAATGACCACTCACTTTCAAATTGTTGGTTTATTTATATATAAGTATGTAATTTTTGGTCTTTTGAAGGTACTTCAAAACTTTCTTTGCAACTTTCCAGTGGTCCATTCTTGGGTTATTCTAATATCGTCTTAACATTTCAACTGTGAAAGTTATGTCAGGTCTTGTGTAGACTTGAATATATATAATGCTTTCAACAGCTAAAGTGTATGAAATGTTGTTCATTTATTTCTTTTTGAGATCATTTTTAAGCCACTGGTTTAAACTAAACTTATCTCCTTTAACAGTTGTGCTACATTTAGAAAATAATTTTTCATTTGAAATCTTTTTAGAATTTTTTTAATATAAGTTTTTTGAGACAGACATAAGATACCTTGATGCCTATCTATATGTATTTTAATGCTAATGACATAAGATGCTTCATTCATATCTTTTATATTAAAATTTTTACTCACATTAACCTTATGGCAAATACATTAATTCATGATATTCTCTTCAAAATTAAATGAAGAAATAGTTTTATAAAATTTTAAATACCATTGCCAAGAGGTTTGTTTCAATCCATATATGAATTTCTTAAATTTACAAACTAAATGCTCACCATCACTGGAAGATAATTCTTTAGGTTGTTTTATATAACCTCTTTTTTTATATTTTTATTAAGGAATGCTTCTTTCATATCCATTTGATGTAACTTTAGATCATATGAGCTACCAATGCTATAATCACACGAAAAAAATCCTTTTTAGATACAGAAAAATGTCTTTGTGCAATCGATTTCTTCTTTCTGAGTGAATCTTTTAGCAACAAGTCTAGCCTTATATCTTCCAATATTGCTGAATGAATTTTTTAAAATTTTAATGATCCATCTCTATTCGTTGATATAGAATTCATTTCATCTTTCATGGTATCATATCATAAGTCAGATTGCTAAGAATTTATGGCTTATGAAAATATTTTTGAATCATTTACGACTTCACTATTGTCGTCTGACTCTTGTAAACACACAATATAATCATTAGAAATTGGTGATTTTTTGTTCTAGTAGATCTTTTTAATGTTGTTTCAATATTTTTCTGAAAAATATGTTGTACAACTAGTTGTTCAACAACTTGATCTACTAAAACATTATTAATTTGTGAAATTTGATTATTTTTTAGTTGAATATCAGCATATATTTGATCAATATCCATCTGTACTAGAGGGATGCTATTGAAGTGGATGGCTTTAAATGATTATTCTTAGAAACTATGTTTTGAAATTGATCCTTCTTATTGATCAAGTCATTTTCAAGAAATTTAGTATTTCTTGATTCCATAAACTTATTATAATGTGATAGACAGTAAAATCTATATCATTTAGATCTTTCTAAATATTCAATTAAATATCTACTAATAGTTCTAAGATCCTATTTCTTTTCTTGTGAATTGTAAACTCTTATGTTAGAAAGATAACTCCAAATGCGTACATGTTGCAAACTCAATTTTCAATCTTTCTATAACTTAAATGGCATTTTTGAAATAATTTTAGTTGGAACTCAATTTAATATGTACACAACTGTCTTCAAAACTTTTGTAAATAAAGGTTTAGGAAGTTTATAGTTACTAAGCATACTTCGCACCATGTCTAACCAAGTTTAATTTCTTCTTTTTACTATACCATTTTAGTTTAGAGAACTAGACATAGTATATTGGGCGACAATCTCATGTTCTTGAAAAAACCTTATAAGTGGTTCAGATGCTTGTCCATCCTTTGTGTATTTACCATAGTATTCATCCTTTATCGAATCTCACGATTTATTGTTTACTACATTATTTATCTACTTTAACATTTAATATTTTAAAAATGTTTAATGCTTCATCCTTAGCATTTAACAAGTAGAGATACATAAATCGTGAATAAGTATCAATAAAAGTGATAAAATACTTGTGACTATATGAGTTTATATTAAAACTACAAATATCTGTATGCATGATCTCTAATAAGTCAGAACTTTTCTTGGCACCTTTCTTTGACTTATTGATTTATTTATTCTTTATATAATCTACACAAGTTTCAAAATCTATAAAATTTAAAGTATTAAGTACTTTATCATTTACTAACCTTTTGATTCTTTCTATGAACATATGTCCTAATCTACGATATCGCAACATAGAAAAATTTTTATATAACACTTCTTTTTACACCAGTATGAATGTGTATTATATTATAACAAGCATGATTTTGTAAATTAATATGAAAAGACCATCAGATAATGTACCATTTCCAAGAAGATTAGATTTATAAAAAAATTTTATAAAAAAATCTAAAAAACCAAAGGAATATCCATAGCATATAAGTCTAAAAATAGAAATCAAATTCTTAGAAAGAATAGAAATATAAAAGGTATTTTCTAAATTCATTACAAAATTACTATTAAAAACTAAACTACATGTCCTAATAGTTTTCACAGTTGAATTTATCTTATTTTTAGAATAGGTAAATTGCTTAATTCTTAGTAGTTTCCTTATATTTTATAAGCTTTGCAAAATGTTCGTATTGTGGATTGTAGAACTAAAGTCAATCTATTATGTGTTATGACAAACTTCATTCGTATTAGATTCATAACATATAAGAGAAAAAAACATATCTTTCTTAATAAGCCATTGCTGAAATTAATGCAAGCTTTCTTTATATGCCCATTTTTCTTATAAAAGAAACATTTAGATTCTTTCTTTATTTTAGCCTGCGTAGGTATTTTTTCTTTCACTTTCTTCTTAATCTTTCCTTTCGTTACCAGATGTATACTTTGAAAATTTGCTCTTATTTTCGCAATGAACCTCCTTTCTTCTTGAACACGTATAGTCAATAACTCATTAATAGGCCATTTATTTTTATATATATTATAGGAAATTTTAAAGAGTTTATATAGTTGAGAAAGTGAATTCAAAATATAATGCATAAGAAAATGTTCAAAAATTATCATGTTCAAATTTTTTAGTTGAGCTATAATATCTCTTATTTTTATGATGTGCTTTCACACATCAGTGATAATGATGAGTTTTATGAAAAAGAATTGCGTAATAAAGGTACTAACTAGTGCTTTATATGATGACTTAAATTGCTCATCAATAGTCTTCATTAAGGCACGAACATCAATATACTGAGTGACTGAACCACGAATGCTAATAGAAATTTTAGTTTTTATGAACATTATAATAAGACGATTAGATCACTTTTAATATTCATAAAGTTTAATTTGTGATGGAGTGTTAGCATCAGTAAGAAGCGATAGTTTATCTTTCTATATAGAATAATTTATATCTTGTCACCCTAAATATAACAATATTTTCTCTTTCTATATTTTATGATTATCTTCTATTAGTTCAGGAACATCTAAGTTGAGATTAGATATATTTGTAGATTGTGATGTTACAAAAATATGTACTTAAGATCAATTTTATTGAGGTTTAAATATTATTATATTTTACCAATATAAAATATGCATAGAATGTGAATCACATGACATAAAATACTATCTATGGGCTAAGTGTTTTATTCAAATAGATTTACATATTTTAATGATAAAACTATTATATTATATATATTTTCTTAATTTTTGTGGGCAAATTAAAAAAAATATAATATTTTATCGTAATTAATTATATAAATGTAATAAAAACTCTTGTGAGATAAAATTTATCACATCTAATATGATTAATTATAATCAATATTTTAAATTATATGTGATCCAAATTTAATATAAAATTTTATTTAATTTCGAGATGCTGTGGCTATTCTTTAATAGATTAAATTTATATGAATCATTAATACATTCTAATATATGAATGTATTTTAATGTTTATGCCTTATAGAAATTTTCTCCAAAATATTTCTATATTTATTATATAAATAATAGAGAGTAACCTATTTAACTAATAATCATTGTAGGTCAATTTTTAAGAAAAATTGGAGGGGTTTATAAGTGGTTCCACTTAAAACTCAATTTTTTTAAACAAAATTTTTCAAATTTGTAATTATAAGCAAATAAAATACTACAATTATACCTAATAGTAATACTTAATATGATATTTTATCATTTGCTTAAATTTTATGTATTTTTTGAATGAATATACATACTAATTATTGTCTCCATAATGTATATGCAAAATAAAAATATATAAATCAAGCAAACTATACTATTGCATATATATAAAATATAAATTGTATTCTTAGAATAAACAATTAAAATTAAATCCTAACTATGTACATAATATAACATAAATAACATGCATAAATTCAAATATTTAAATTGAATTTAAATACGCATATAATAAACTTAAATAATATACGTAATTAAAATTATTTAAATTCAATTTAAAACTAAATGTCACATAAAGCATATATTTAGGCCAAATTCATAATAAACAAAAATAGATTTTTGGACTAAATTGTATAGTATCATTTAATTTTTTTTAATACCAAATGAACAAAATTAAATTCTTAATGGATTTGATTTTAATTTATTAAAATATTTATAAATTAATAAATAAATTTTAAATTTTAAATTAAACAAGAAAATTAATTTGTTAAACACTAAGTCATGAGTTTTATATCAAGAGTTTCAAATTTTTCATGTACTTAATACAAAAATAAATTGCTTAGAAGATAATAAATGGGCTTGTATTACATATAAGTGGGTGCATGGCCGGTGGTTAAGAACATGGGTCATTTGGGCTTGGATTGGGGTTTGAATCTCAATCTTTTCACTTAATTTTTAAAATAGAAAGCAAATCGGGTGACATGTCATCCATATTCAGGGTATTCTTCAACCTCTAGCCAGGTTGACTCGACTCGGATGTAAACCCATGGACCCGAAAATATATTTAACCATATTTTTGACTATTTTTGATGCCATTTTTAATGTTTTTTTTATGTCTAAAACGTCATAAATTCAATACTAGAATGATTTATATTATATATTTACATTAAAAACATGAGTATTCATATTGCATGAAAAATCAAAATCGGCCTATATACCAATAACTATATTTCATATTTTTCCTCTATAAAACTCATCAAACTAAGTAAGACAAAGATTATTAACGTGTTCTAATACCAAATGTTAGCATATAATCCTAAAACATATTTTAAAATTGAAGAAACTAAGTGCGAAAATTATGGATTACTAACCTTTAATCATTACTTTTGTTATCGTTTTTTGGTGCTGCCAAAACTTTTTAAAGTTTCTAAATTTTCTCAAGATAGTGTTTAATAAGAATTTTAAATTTAGGGACCTTGGAAAAGTAAAATACTTCTTTATTTATTGAATTTTTCCTATCCAAGAAATATTACACTTAAATGGAGGTATTATGACTACTTAATACTGCAGTTACAAGTTTTGAATTCAAATTTTATAGTTACAAGAGAATTAAGGCTATAATTTGAATGTTACAAATTTAAATTTAATAAATTTATAACTTACACAAAGGGTTTTGAACCTAAAGATGAGAAATAATGACAATGTACAATACTAAGAGAATTGGATTCGAAGGTTAATGTGAATGTGAATGTGCAGGTAAAGGTAAAGGTGTAGGTAAAGATATGAGTGAACATATACTTACGATCATTAGAGTTTGATTTTTTTTTCTTTTGCACTTTATATTGGTTTGTGATTTTGTGTCAACTTAGTTATCATAGCCATCTTGATAGGCAAGCTCATCTTTTGGTCCTCTAAAGATCTAGTGCTACATTTTTCTTAATTTAGTTTATGTTTAAATAGGTATTTTATAATCAATTTTGTAATTTATATATCTATATATATATATATATATTATCTTCTATTGCCACAAGATAGTAGCAGTTATAATTAAGTTTAAATTGCTAGCACAAATATTCTTTAGCCAAAAATTGTTTTGTTCACTTTATTCTTCATTATATATAAGGTGTTTGCCATAAAATTTGGTTCCTTTCGGCAATATAATTTGTAGGTCCGAGCATTTTCTTTGTATATTAGTAATCATTTTATTTTTTTTAAAAATATTAAGTTCTTTATAAAACTACCAAATCCACTCTTAGGCAATGATGTTTGATTGATATAATATTTGAACTATGTCTAAGAGTGATAAAGTCTTTCTTTATTGGTATTGCATGAAGTTTAATGGAATGTTATATTTATTTTCAAAATTTTCTTTTATTTATATTATTTTTTTTCTTCTTTACATGCATGAGAGTGGTAAAGATAGCTTTGCCAACTCAAATTTGGAAGGAGCAACTTTGCCCACACATCATTCATTTGTGAAATCACCAACTTATTCATTTCTAATTTGGTTTGGTAAAAATTTAAATCAAACAATAGTACATTTTTTTTTTGTGTATTTCCTTCACTAATAGTAACTTTAATGTCAATACATTAAATTTGTTAAAAAAAATGTAGTAGGTGCAATAGTAAAGCCATTATAAGGCCTATAGTGG
The DNA here is from genome assembly GCA_032401905.1 of Swietenia macrophylla. Lineage (NCBI taxonomy): Eukaryota > Viridiplantae > Streptophyta > Magnoliopsida > Sapindales > Meliaceae > Swietenia > Swietenia macrophylla. The sequence goes on along the minus strand of CP135580.1, from coordinate 7,235,556 downwards.
TCTTTACTCTTACACTCCCTAAATAATGGTGATATGTTGTTAGATGGATATGGATTATTGATATGTTATAACTTGATGCATGTGGATGGATGATTGATTTGTTATAACTTGATGTATATGGATGATGGTGATTTGCTATTACTTAAATGAAGTATATGGATGATTAATATGTTTTCACTTGATGATGTGTATGGATGATTGTATATGTTATCACTTGATGATGTGTATAGACTATATTGTAATATGTTGTATGATGTATATGGATGACTTATATGTTATCACTTGCTGATGTATATGGGTGATTGTGATATGCTATCATTTGATCTATATGGATGACTGATTTGCTATAACTTAATTTAAATAGATATGCATTGTTAGATGAATATGAATGACTAATTTACTATGCCTTGATGTATATAGATGGATGATTGATTTGTTATAACTAGATATATATGGATGATGGTGAATATTGTTAGAGAGGTATATGAATGACTGATCTACCATGACTTGGTATACAAGGACAGATGGCAGATCTGCTATGGTTTAATGTATATGAATGATGGTGATATGTGGTCAAATGTATATAGATGATTGAATTGCTTGACTTGATCTATATGGATGAATGGTTGGTATGTTATAACTTGATGTACATGGATGATAAGTGATATGTTGTTACTTGACATCACTTACATAAGTTGATTTTATCCAAAAGTCTGCATAGTTAGTTTTAAAAAAAATCATGCATGCCTAATTTCAATAAGTGTATTGATAATATTAAAATTTAAAATTTATACTTTATCTAAGTATATATGTATACATATGTACAATAAAACTAAGCATTATCAATTTTGTCTGAATTATATCAGTACAAAATCCATTGAAGGGGCGCACTAATATCCATCTATCACTCTTATTCCACTTAACTTCCACCCTCTATACATTTTAAAGGCCTACTATAGGTTACATGTTGTAACTACAAAAATATCTAATATATATATATATATATATAGGCCTACTATAGGTTACATGTTGTAACTACAAAAATATCTAATATATATATATATATATATAGGCCTACTATAGGTTACATGTTGTAACTACAAAAATATCTAATATATATATATATATATATAGGCTTACTATAGGTTACATGTTGTAACTACAAAATTACATGTTGTAACTACAAAAATATTTAAAATATATA
>CP135580.1:7080709-7234281 GCA_032401905.1 Swietenia macrophylla | reverse complement strand
ATATATATATATTATATACTAATTCAAGACCACATTATCATCATATCAGTATATAAGTAATATAAAATGTTTATTTAATATTCGGATAGCATAACAACATAAAATTCAATAAAACTATCCTGTATACTATTTAGCAAATTAATTTATTTCACAAATTCATAATGTAGATATTTCACGATAAAATATTTAATTCAATACAAATTTGGTGTGCCATAACTACAAGACATGCCATCCAAATATTTAATTTTAAAAATACATAGTTAATTTTAAATAATTTAAATTTATTTTTAAATTATAACCATTATTATAAATATATGCGCACACACACACACACACACACACACACACACACATTCAATTTATATTCTTAAAATAAACAACTAAGTGAGTGAAAAAGAATCCTTACTTTGATTGTTTTAATTTACATGCGTTTAGATTTAAAAAATTGTTTGATAATTTTGAGCTCACAAATGAATTTTTTTTATTGAAATGAGTCCAAAGGATGTCTCAGAGATCAAAATGATGTCCAAAAGGCTTAAAATAGAAGGGTTGACAGAGAATTAACTATTGAACGGTCAATGATGCCAGCAACTAAGAATTTGGCAATTCAGGCAGTGGGTCCTCACAAATATTATAGATTTTGACATTTTGAATTCAATGGTATAGTCTATTTTGTCATCGAACGTACCATTTGCCGAAAATCTAATTGAAAAAACACAGCTTCTGTAATTTTTTTAGCAACAATTTGGCAATTTTGGATTTGAACTTTTCAATTTTTTTATTTTACTTGTCGAGGTGAGTTCAGTAGTATGCTTTTTTTTTCACTAATAGGTTAGAGTTGGCCAAAAAATTAAGTTTAAGAATTTTTTAAATTTTAAACAAGATTTGTTTGCTCGTTGAAATTCGAATTAAGATGAGGTTTATGACATAAAATTGTAATGTCGAGGAGAGTGTATGGTTCAAAAATGGTGTCGATTAAAGGTGGAAAAGGGGTTCGTTGGAAAGGTAGCCAGAATTGTGCGGAGAGAAAGGGTGGGGGCATATTTGAAATTTCTAAAAATGAAGGGGTATTTATGGGAAAATTTTTTAAAAATTATAGAATAATACCAAATCTTTCTATAATTTTACTTAGACTGTAAATATTCAAAAATTATATAATTTTATTGAAATTTACTTATAATTTAGTCATCGTCAAAAAATCGATCAATATCCACTTATTTATTTGATATTTTTAAGGATATTATAATTTCTATCATTTCAAAGAAAATTTCGTCATTAAAATTCATTGTATCCATTTATAAGTCAAATAAATACAGATAATACTATTAAACTTTAGGTTTGAGCTCATAAGTAACTTTTTCATTACTATGATATTTGTTATAAAATTTTGTTAAAAGAAACTTTCTCTTATAGATAATACTATTGAACGTTAGGTTTGAGCTCATAAGTAGCTTTCTCATTACGATGATATTTGCTATAAAATTTTATTAAATAAAACTTTTTCTTATAGAGAATATTAATCTATTGATTCAAAATTTGATCTATTATTACATTACAAGTCACATTAACTTTCATTAAAAATCTCAATCTACTAGATAATATAAGTGATATTTGATTAGTGTTTCTTTAATATTGTAATGTAAAAACATTAAACATTGGTAGAGCTAGCATACACGTACCTAGACTTACTTTCTCATGGATCTCAAGAAGTCTAATATACTTAAGTGCCTACTTACTCTTGATTTTAAACCAGAAAATACACTATAAGGTAAATCTTTAAGGGGATAAAATCTCTAATCATGAACTCAATAGGATTTACTCTCTTGATGAAATAAATCCATCTTTGACTTTGGGCTATTTGCAAACAATTCCTATAACTCAAATCTTCTTAATAGTCCGTCGTATTAATAATAGTCCACATGTAACATGATTTATTATTTCAGCTTAATGTAGTGGTGTCTTATGTAACCTCCCATACCAAACCTTATAAGGGGTTATGCCAATACTAGGGTTACTTAAAAAATCTTGGTACAAATTCTTAAGCATATCCACAAGAATTTCTATGATTCTCTCAAACTGATCATTTGTATGAGAGTAGAAAATAATACCAAGAATTAATTTTGTCTTTAAAATATCTTACAAACTCTTCTAAAATATGAAAGTTAATTGTAAATCTCAATCAGAACTAATAAATAAATAAATCCTACATAATCGGATAATCTGATTCATACATAACTTATTAATGCTTCATTAGTGAATATCTCATTTTAATAAGGATAAATATGCAAACTTGGTCAACAAATCAATAATCATTTAAACAATATCATACTTTTGTTGAGTTCTCAGTAAATCAGTCACAAATTCGTAGAAATATGGTTCCACTTTCACTTAACAATATCAAAAAATAATGATATCCCTACTAGTCTCAAATACTGAACCTCTATTGATTGATAGGTCATACATCGGGATTTATATTCAATCATATCATATTTCATTCTTAATCACCTGTATTGCTCTTTAAGATCTCCATTTATCTTACTACATCTCAAGCTTATAATAAGCCTAAGTCGATGCATTTATACTTAAATAAAATCTTGAATTTAATGTCATCTAGTACCACCATGTTATAAACATAAGTTAGATGGCTATCCGAGTAATACTACAAATCAAAACCTATAATTGTCATTTATTTTTCTTAATCCTCTGAAGTTAAATATGCAAAAATTTTTATCATATTTACAACTTAAAGCATCTGTTATGACATGGTCCTACTAAAATGATATGAAAGAGAAAAATCATAATCTTCTAAGTATTTTATCTTATCTTCGTCATATCAAATTTAAGTACAACTAGGTAAAAAAAATACTTCAAACTTTATAATTTGAGCATACCTTAAATTTAATCTCATAAAAATAATATTTTCAAATCTTGAAGGTAAAATCACTATAATTATCTTAAAATCATAGATAAGATAATTCTTCTTATAAAGTTTTAATTACCTAGGACATAATAACCTATCACATTATCATCTTATATCGAACAATATTCTAACATAATTTCCAAAGCATTTGTATAAATTATATACGATTTCTCGGCGTTGGATACGACAAGAATTAAAGTATTTGCCAATTATCTTTTCAATTCCAAGAAAACCTTATACACTTGTCATCTTAATAATCTTAACTTTTTTCCTCGTCTATCTTATTAATGGCTTAACTATTTGGGATAAGTTTTTAACAAAATGTCAATAATAAATATCTATTCTAAGAAAACTTCAAATATTAATATCTTTCAATGTAATACAATCTCTATCTTAACTGATCCAGTAATATACTGTATTTGAAAACGTGTTTTAGTAACCCAATTTCTAACACCTATAAGTAACATTTCTTTCTTCTTAAAATACAATTAATAATCCCCCATACTCTTTTCAAGTCGTAGAATATATTAGGATATCACTGATAAACACAATAATTATTTAATTTAAATAAGGTCTAGATACCCTATTCATGGGATTTGTAAGGCTATTAGGGTATAAATTTGTTTAAGCGACATAACTAAAATTGAAAATGCCCAACTCGGGTCCTAATTGCTATTTGTACTACATCATCACCTTTGATCCTCTTTTGATGGCTTTCTAGGTTCAGTATAACTCTCAAAGAAATACTCTTAATCATCTAACTAGTCAAATAACTTTTTATCTTGAAATAATAAATACTTAATTTAGATAGTAACTTAGTTTGATTGCAAATAGCCAATATATAGTCACAAGAAAATATCATGCTTTTTAGTAAACAATGCTATGGTTCTCCAAATAGAAATATTAGGGTGTATCAATCATTTTCACAATTATGTTAATTCAATCAACATCAAATGACACCAAAAGGTATGAAAATTGGTGATAAAATTAAATAAACATAAAACTCAATCGCCCCGTTCAATGGTAATCTGAACAATTTTTTAGAAAGGGTATTAAAAAATACACCAACTTTTAAAATAAAAAAGGGTTTGTCAACCACTAACTAACTTTTTCTGAATTAATCATAAGTATTCAAATTCTCTAATTTCTTTTATCCATTAGAACACACTTTAAAATAGGATTAAAAATTATCGCATGTGAACAAGTTTATCATACTATTAACTCTCTATTTTTTTTTCAAAATGTGACTTCTTTGTTGTGCTATCTAATTATAATTTAATAATTATACAATCAATTAATATGTAGGATGACACTAAATTTATGCCAAATATCATAATCAAATCAATCAAATTGAGAGTCTAACAATTTTATATCTAAATTTATATTTAACATGTACTTTAAAATATCTATTATAATATCAAACCTTTTTTTTATAGCCTTAATTTATATCTCACCTTCAACAAAATTAGCTATTCTTAAAAAGACTACAACATTATTTCCTAAATTCTCTAAGCATAACTATCTTTATTAACTTCTATTCATAAAATGTGTAATAGTATATCTAAACTTTCATAACATCACATATGAAGTTTCTTATAGATATATCTAAATATTTTAATAGTTTGCTAATATATAATTTTTCTGATATCCCCAATACAATTTCTAACTATCTTTAATATTTGTACATAAAATTTATTCTTTTTAATCTAATCAAGGTCTATAATGTTGTAACAAAACTATTATTCAACTTAAAAAAATTCAATAATAAATTCATTATCAATTGATATATTAAATAAATCATCCTAAAATGATAATAAACAATTCCTGTAATACCTCATAATCCAATCCATAGGACTTTAAAATTAATTATGAATTAATAGATCTATATACTATATACAAATCATTCAAGGAATCATTTTGATTATATCATGATCCATACTATCAATATGTCTAACTATTGCACTTCTTATAAATTATACATTAATTTTGAGGATTCTACGTATTGATATCCTTTTCAATCATATAATCATTGAATAACTTTATTCACATTATCTAACTATTCTAAAATATAACAATCACTATAAGTCGTAACATGACATATTATTAGATTAATTTATATTTTATTTAGTTTGTTATAAATAATATAATATAATATTTTATAAAATATATTTTATTATTGTTATATATAAATAAATAGTAATATAAGTTATTATAAATAATGCAGACCGGTTCAACTTCAAATTTACCCAAACATAGGTTCACGTATATTTTGTTTATGTGGTACAATTGGTACAGGCCAATTTAGTGATCCTTTATAAATGCTAGAATTGGGGGAAATGTTTTTATAAGACTGCCAATGAGTTTTTTGAAGTAATAACAGGTTACGATTATGCAAGTTTACGAGTTATTTTTTCAAGTAGTATCAAGTTATGATTAATGCAAGTTCACGAATAAACTGCTTGATCACATGTGGTTCACATTCATACCTTCTCTATTTTTCAATTGCAGCAACATTTAAGAAAATTAAAATAATTATAGATCAGAAAATAGTATTGGGATGTGCGTTAAATTTACAACTAAAAAAAATAGTGTTAGTCACCATCATACAGGAATCAAGCAATTAAGGTAAAATAAAGAATTTGTCCTAACAAAATAAAATATGCGAGTGAAATTTGATAAATTAGTGGAGTGATGGACATTTAATATACAATAAAGGAATAGTTATAGTAAAAGCAAATAACCAAAGCTTCATCGTTTCTTAGATCTATTCAAGTGGAAAACAAGCGCCATAAGAGAAACAAGAAGTGTTGATCCTGCAACAATAAGCGGAGGACAAACCTTAGGCTTTTTGGAAATATTCTTCTTGATTTTAGCTCCTTCGGTCTCACCGAGAGCTCTTTGTTTCTCCAGTTCACAAGATTCATGCTCATTAGCTTTTTCTTGAGGTTGGTTTTCTTCTCCAGTATCTTCTTCTTCAACTTCAGTTCCCCGAGTTTCTTCTGACTCTCTTTCTTGACAGGGCTCTTCAGGTTTTGTCAATTCTTGAATTTCAGTAGGGCGTTCTTGCTTTTCACTTTCTACTTGATAATCTTTACCAGTTGTGTGTTTTTCTTCAACCTGAGTTAACGGTGAACTCTCAGATTCCGATTGCTTTGGCACTTGATCAGATTCTTTGGATTTAGTGATCGTAGGGCTAGGAATATTTTTTTCAGATCCTAGCTCTGGTGCTGCTTCTTCAGGAAGCCTTTCTATGTGATTTTCTTCTGTTTGTATCGGTTCTCCCTCAGCTTGTCCCTCATGTTTCAAGGATGCAGCTTCTTGAGACGTTTCTGTCATACCTGAAGGTTCAACCTTCTCAGCACTTGCTTGACGCTTGATTTCAGATCTTCCTGGTGATATTTCCACAGCCTGATCATTTTCTTCCCTGCTTGTAACTTGAGCCTCCTTGGATTCTATTGACTCTTCAACTCTTTCATCTGCATTTTCCAGTGTCCTGAATTCTTCAGGTTTTTCCTTCATTTCCTCCTTACTATCATCTCTTTCAGGCAACTCTTCGGCCATCAATGTTCTTGCTTCAAATTCTCCTTGATCAATTGCTTGTTCCACAACCTGACCATAATCTTGATTACCTTCAACCATCTTCTCTATAATTTCTTCCTTACGTGTCGCCTCCTCAGCTACAACTGGTTTGTCTTTTTCGGAAACCTGATCAGTTTCTTCCCTTTCTGCAGGCACTTCAGACTCTTTACGAATTTCCTTATCAGCCACACTTTTCATTTCCTCTTCCTCTACTTCCTCAATCCCAACCCCAAATAATCCTTTCACTAACTTGGGCATGAAAATCGTCAAATCTGACACTTCTTCATTAAACTTGGCCCTAATCTTATCCAAAATCACCCTATCCGGAATCCGAAAAACTTTCCTGAATGCCCTAATCTCCACCTCGTTCCTCTGCACAATCCAACCCTTCAACACCATCTCCTGAACCGGCTTCTTCCCACTAACTGCAATTCTACTTCCATCTTCATTTATTTCAATATCAATGTTCTCTATTCTGAAACCTGCATTATTTTCAACACTTCAATTATCCCATATACCATCATCAACTCAAAACAAATAAATAAAAGAAAAGAAAACTAAGACACCTTTGAGATGGCCGATGAGGATGAACTTGGTTTCGGTTTCTTGAGAGACGAAAACAGGACCGGAGGGATCCTTGGTGATACGAAAATCAGCCACGGAAGTGAGGTCATCATCTCTGGTATGGGTGATCTTCAGTCCCAATTCAAGCTCCATAGCAGTTTTTTTTCTTTTTTGTGTAAATTTCAAATGATTATGTTGCAAGTAACACGTTGAAAAGAAAGGGAATTTAACAAGTTCACAAGATGATAAGATAGTAGTGAAGAGTAAAGAACATATTCGTTGCTTAGTAACGATGCTTTAACGTTTTAAAGTTCGGTTGCTTTCCTTGTAACTGATTTTTTTCCTCGGCGCGAAGTCGCGTATTTTGTTGATACTAAAACTTGAAATTGCTGCTCCAATACCAAGCTGCGTCCACACTCTGCATTCTTCGCAGCATATGATCTTTGGATGAGGATTCTCTTTCCTAAACTAATCCCTCCCGATCTTTTGAAAACTTGAGCCCCACGTCAAGTACTAATGGGCCTATATCGGACCTTTCATGTTTGGGCCCCGTTTGATCCAATTGAAAGTAACCTTTACAAACAAGAACGGAAATATAATCCATTAAATTGCGGCCAAAACTTACTTCCATTCCACACTGGTATCCTATTCCAAGATAATAGGGTTTTTTTTTTCAATATATATATATATCCTCTAGAAACTTTAAAATTATTGGAATATATCTTAAATAAAAAATTTACATGAATACATTAAATAGGATGGAAATGCTTTCATTGAATATGGGAAAAAAATTTTCCTCTCTCGCTCTTTTTCACAAATTATTTTTAACACTTGTATATATTTTTAACAAGACTCTTTTGATAAAAATAAAAAATTGTCATGTAATAAATAAGGGTAAAATATTTTCGTGTAATGTTTAAGCTTTCGGATCATATTGGGTGTAAATGCAAGTTCCTCAAATGGATAATATCACAACTGATTAGAAATTTTTAAAATGAAAAATAAAGAGTCATTTTTAACAAGGGCATTTTAGATACTTAATAATGCATATTGTTTTGGTCATGGTTCTTGAAACTTCAAATTTTGACCAATAGATTAATATATGCAAATATATATATATATATATATGTGTGTGTGTGTGTGTGTATAAAGAATGAAAAGAAACAAAGAAGATGGGGTTGAATAAAGATTTCAAGGAGAAAAAGTAGTAAGTAATCGATTGCATGGGCAAATTTAAAGAACAAAAGTGGCAAACGATTCCAAAGCAAATTAAGAAGGGGCCAAAGAGAGATAAACTCTACCAAATGATCACCCTTAATAAAGCTACTTTAACCTCTCTCTCTCTCTCTCTCTCTCGCTCTTTCTCTAGCAAGACTTAGCTTTTGCACTAATTAATATTATCCTACTACCACTATTACTATTACTATTACCACTACTACTAAACAAAATAAAATATCAATATTCTTCTTGTTTTTACAGCATGAGGAAAATTAAAGAAAAGGAGAAGACCATTTGACCAGCAAGTAACTCCACCTCCACCTGCAAGTTTCACCAAACAATTTGGTCAAAAACATCTTCCAATCAACTCTACCATCAAATCATTTGGCTGATTTTGAATATTAAAAAAAAAACCAAAACATTATTTGTTTTGCTAGTATTTACTAACAATGAAGGTTAAGTTAATGATAAATTTGTAATTTTTTCCTTTCTTGAATGTCTAATGTTTGAGCAAAACTTAGGTTGTTTTGTAAAATAATAAAACTTTCCCATCTCTAAAGTTTGTTCATTTATGTATTTGTTTTGAGGAAAATAAAAATTTTGCAATGTTAAATTAACAATTTAACAGTCTGATTTTAGCAAAACATATAACATTTCGTTGACTAGAAAATGAAAAATAACTATTAAAGATTGCAAAATGCAGAGTTTAAGAAAATAAAGAGAGACTTTCCTTTAATTTTTCTAACAATTTGTTCAAATATTTAAAAGTTTTTTGAAAATTCGAAGGGGGACATTAATAAATTTTATAAAAAGAATTAATGACTTAGTTGAAATATGCGACAAAGTGAACCTGTCTTCCATGGCCGGAAGCTGGCAAAGGTCGAATGGTTGCAGAGTCAACTTCACCGGTAGGAAGAGGAACAGCAGGATTACTGTTAATAAACGGAATGCCGCCACCTTTTTCCGGCAATTTTAGGGGAGAATTAGCAACACTAATTGGTGCAGGACCAGGGGAGGAAGAAGACTCGGGTCGAGGGCGGAACGGCCATGGATATGAAGGAGAAGACGAAACCACACCCCCGCCGCCGCCGGAAGCCGGTGTTGGAGCAGCCATTGGAGGGAATTGCAGTGAAGGATTTGGAGGTGCAGTAGTTGAAGAGACAGCCGCAGAAACCTTTATTGCAAACTTCGGTGAGGTTTTGCATGTTTGTAAAGAGCCATTGTTGAAGGTGAAATAGAAGAAACCAGGCCGTGAAGGATACCACTTTCCATTGTAACAATAAATTACGGCAACAGAAAAACAAAACCAGATTTTCTCAGACACCAAGAAAATTATTAAGAGAGAAAAGAAAGATTTGAAGGCACGCATACCGTAAAGGACGAGGAGTTGGGCTTGGTGAGAAGTGAAGATTGAGTGAAATTGCAGAGAATGAAGGCATTCTTGTTTTGGAAAATGTAGAGGCTATAGTGATACTTGTGTTTGAAAACTGAGAAGAATGATTGAAGAAATGCAAGGCTTGTTAGTTGGTAGATTGTAATAAGCTGAAAACAAAACTAAAGAAAACACAAAAAACAGTTTTTTGAAAAATGGGTCTAAAGATTACTTACTGATTGTATCTCCTACATGAACACTAGGGTTCTTCCATTCTGAAACACCGTCAACTAAAATTGTTGCAGACTGAGCTTGTTGAGAGAGCAGAAACAGAATAGAGAAGAAGAAGAATGCAAGCGTGGATGAAGTAGTTTTAGTCCTCATGGATGAAAAACTTGGAAGGGTTTTAGGGTTAGGCTTGTGGCTTTATTTCTGGCAAATGAGAAAGAAAACAAAAAAGAGAAATAGAGATTTTGAAAAATGTGCAAATGTTAGTGAAAATTGTCAGAAGTGTTTGGCTTTGAAGGGGAAGAGAGTGTTGATTTTTGAATGGACGACAGAAAAGAGATGTGGTTTTTATTATTTTTATTTTAAACAGTAAAAGGTGGAATGATTTTGTTTGTGGAAAAACTAAAACTATAAACTTTCTGAAAAGCAAAAATAATAAATAATAAATAAAAGAAAGAATGATGGGGACTATTATTCTAAAATGATTAGTTGGGAGTGATTATGAGTGTGCATGCAGTCATTATTTACATCAATTTACAATTTAAAAATGATCTAGGGAGGTGGAGGAATCTAATTTTTACTTTCTTTGATGATGAAATCTTTAATTTTTATTAATTTTTTAATTTAGTGCTTTATTTTTATTTTTTTTAACTATTACTCTCTGTTTCTTTGGTGAAATGATGCTCGTACATACTTTACTTTCATGTTTTAAGGGATTAAAATCTCATCTTATTTATTCCTCTTTTTTATGGGGCATGGCTATCCTAGCAAAGAAAATATTTGTTTATGTTAAAACTATGGTCTCTTGTGATTCAATAATGTAAATTGTTAAAGAATTTTTAGAAATGCAACCTAGGAATTCATAAACAAGTGTAAAGAGCAACTAAATTTATGGACAGATATAATTTACTAATTTATGAATGAATTATGAAATTTGAAAAGGGTATATTTCTTTTTAAAAGATGGCAATGATACAATTAGGGATATCCATACAATACAATGAGCTTATGGTTTGATTTAAAGAATGGAAAGGAATAGATAAATGACAAGATACCAAAAAGAAAAAAAAATGTCATTATTTGGTTTCATCGTAAAATCACAAATAAAATTTTTTTTATTTTTTATTTAAACAAAAATATCATTTATTTATAAATTTATTAATAATTTAAAATTTTCAATAATTATCATTTTTATTTTTATATTTTAATTATATTTTATTAAAACATAATAAATATTTATAAATATATTTTATCAATATTCTTAAAAATAAATAGATGTTATATTAATTAATAATTTTATTTTAAAAAAAATTTTGTTTTTATTAAAATAATTTATGTATTTTATAATTAAAAAATTAAATTAGCTTTAAATTTTATTTTTAAATATAAAATAATCAAATCCTACAAATTTAATAAGTAATTTAGAATTAAATATTTAAACTCATACTTTGCAAATATTTTGCAATTAGAAAACTAGTTTACATTTTGAATGCATCACTTAGTTTTTTTTCAAAAAATTCACAAATATAATTGCATACGAATTTTTTTGGATAAATTAATTTTGAACACAATCTAAACTTGTTATCCATATATTTAAGTGATTTTAATTAGTTTACTAAAAGTGTATTTGATTTTTTATAATATTTATGAAATTATATTATAACTACCAATGATATTACCATTTTTTCTTATTTTATTTAGTAGTTAGTTTATCTTTAAAATAAATGGCAAGAAAAATATAATTGCATCAATAATTATTTTTTATATAATAAATATTAAAATTATCAAATAAATATGACTAGTTTTATGAATTACGGTAATTATATGATATAAAAATTAAATTTTAATTAATATACATATGAAACATATAATGATATTTATAATTAGAATGATAACAAAAATAATAATAACTATAGTTTAATAAAATGATGTTGAATTTTTATAACAAAAATAAATATTAATGATGATACATTAATTCAAAATAAAATAATATAATATTAATAATTATAAATTAATTTTTAAATTTTATATCATAACTTTTAAACAATATTATACAAGTTATTATACATAATTAAAAGAATTTAATAATTAAGTTTTTAAATATAATTATAATGAAATATATAAATAAAGAATAAAGTTGAAAATTTAATCACTTAGAGGAGAGAATAAATATTTCTTAATGGTTCACTCACTTGAGACAATAAGGATTTCTTAGAAATCTAATCACTTCTCCATTTCTCTAACTAAATAAAAGAATTCTGGGTACTTTGAAGATTTTATTTCTTTTTTCTCCCTGTCCTTTTTTCCAATCAAATATTTATTCTTCGATGAATTAAAATGTAAAATATAATACAAGACATAAAACTTGTAATCTAACACTAGATAATTTCAAAGTTCTACGTCAATACTTTGTTGAGGGTAACTAAATTTGAAGACACTTTATTCAAGAATGTGGGAATATGAAAGCTATAACATGGATGATGCTTTGAATGTTGAAAACTACACAAATCATGAAAGTATGTTTATATTCCTTAAGAATCATTTCATACCTAGAACTTGCAAGGGATGTATTTACTTATGATATAATGGTAGACATTCACTTTCTTGGATGGATGACAAAAGTAGTGAATTATGCAAAGACAGATATTGGAAGACAAAAACAAGAAAAACAAAAGGGATTAGAAAAAGACAATAAAGAATTACTTAGATCAAAGAAAAACAAAGAATTTTCTTTGTTTGTTTTCTCATGGCATCATTCTACTTGTGAGATTTTATTTTAACATGTCTAAGACACGTGGCTTAGCTGTGTTATTTACAAAAATTAACTAGAATTGATCCATAAAAATGAGTATTCATGGCTAACCTTTTCAATGCTAGTAAAAATAATACATTTATAAATACTTCTACGAGTGTAATATTACGTTTATGTGATTCATTCATGTTTCTTTTTCTAATAGATTTACAGTTAAACGACTCTTACGTATAGAAATGTGATAGTATTATATTATTATCAAATTTTTATATTTTTAAGAAATTAAAAAAATATATAAAACATATAACAAGAATATAATTTTGTTAATTTTGGTTGGTAGATAGAATGAATTTTTCGTCCTAATATAATTGATAATTGATATGCTGCATTAATAAAATTCTCTTAAAAGATGACATAAGATAATGTAAAATTTAGAATAACTTCTTTAACATATATAAAGTATGGAGTTTCATTAACTTAAATTTTTTACTTAAATTAAGAAATCAATTTTAAATTATTGATCTATCTAATATAAGGGGTAGATAAGAATGTTAAATTGGTAGTAAAAAATGTTATTCATTGATTTCAGATTTTAACCACTAAATTTGTGTAGATCTATTGTGTAAAATTAATATCATATTTTTTTAGTTAAAAATTGACATTAAAAGAATCCCGTATGTAAATAATGTAAATGAAATGAGTTAAAACTATTCATTAAAATATGTAAATAGATGTAATTGAAATGAGTTAACACTCTCGTTAAAAAATGAAAAGTAAAAATAATGATTTTGATGAATAAAAAATTAATTATGTATGAAGAAAGATGTTCATTAATTGTTTTTAGAATTAAAAAAACAAAATTAATTATAGAGAGTTGAGCTCTAATATTTAAAATTAGGAATTTGTAAGCATGAAAATTGGAAATAAAATAAATAAATGTTTGAAGAAAGAAGACCTCGATCATGGCTATGACAGGCAGGTTCTCTCTTCAAAAGCAAGCAACGGCTTCGGCTTTAATACAAATTGAAACTTTGGAAGTGGGCCACATTAGGTTATACTGGAGAAAAAAAATGTAAACGACAAGGACTAAAGGACAAAGGAATAGCAACAGAAGTGCTTCGAAAAGAAGATAAAGGGAAACCACCCTGAATACGCTTCAATATTATTTATTTGAATTTGTAAAAGAAGTTAAAAGCATTTCAATGAATAAAACGACGCATCTTAAGCACCTTTTGCTGCCGTTGCTCTTTAATTTTCATTAATAGTTAAGCCCTACAACTGTAAAGGATTACATACCCTGAAAATTGTTTTTTCTAGAGACATTTGTTCTATCAGCTATTCTTAAGAACTGCATAGATTGACAATTTTAACCAACAAAAAATTCTACCCCCCACACCACCGCATCACACTACACCACCCGCCCCCCCCCAACCTTCCGGAAACTGGTGACTGAAACAAGTTAATGACTTTGTTTCACTTCTGCAGCACACTATGTTAATTTTTATGGAGACCCACTCACTTTCTACTTATACATGACATTAAGTAAATTCATCCATTCGCAACTATAAATTAAATATACAGTTTCACAATTCTAAACATACCCTAAATAACATCTTCCCGGAAATAGCTTTCACAATAAAGGCATTGGAACTCAGTGTTCAATCCCTCATACATATATATACTCATCCATCCCTTGAATGAAAAACTGGAATTCCAGGGACAAGCTTTCTGCTTACTGCACCATTGAGAGCCACGCTAGAAATAAACTTAATTACACAGCATGTCAAGATGAAAATAGCTTCGTTGGACCCTACCAACACATTTTCTAGCAAATATTCACAGAGAAAACCTGGAATTTAGTACAGATAGATCACTAACTACTGATCTATTTGGTTGAAGAGTTGTCATAAATAGAGTACACCATTCCAGAATTCTTTGTTTCCCAAACATATATACCAGCAACTCGGAGAAACAAGTTTTGCATTGGAACACTTCCTAACTACATAGATCTAATTATGTCATCTGTCCTTTACATCACCTGGTGCAAGTCTTTCTGATCACTTATTTTTCTTAAATTGTGAGGAATTTTCCTTCATGACTTGGTTTTTCATCTTTATATCAAGAACCATTACTGCTCCAAAACGATCATCGAGTAGATATAACAACTCCAAAAGAGGATATTTCTCAAAAATGACATTGCCGCCATAGTTCCTCAATGTCAGAGAAGCGTTTCCTATTTAATCATACCTCAAGCAAAACATAATCTACCACTGCATGGAGCGAACTCTCTTTAGAACACGTGGTGGTCTTCGCTTCTCATCAACTGGGATCAATTTTTCCATGAGCTGCAGGAAAAATCAACAAGAAAACCAATTATTGAATGGTCTAAGCTTTACTTTGCACAGCCCTAGCTGTCAGCATTAATGCAAGCTTTACTTTGCAGTAATACATGCTACATTTGTTTTAACTGTAATTTCCTGTCTCATGCGATAACGTATTGCCAGTATTTTTGTTAACCCAAGGTCTTTATTAAACAACAGCAGACATGGAAAAAGTGCTTGATTAAAAAAATTAGGTGTCAAGATTGAAACATGCAATTACTGTGTTTCATTTTTGAGATTTAACCGCCCCACCTTTCGGTAGAAGCCAACTATAAAATTGAAAACAAATCCAATGTCTTCTCTCACTGTTATGTGAAAAAGAAAATGAAAATTATCAAAACTCTGAGCTGACATGATAATGGAGGGACCATCGGCTTGTATAACAATACAAGTCAAATGATGGAAAGTGATCCTTGTTACTAGTTTCTATCAGTGAACAATGGGCTTATTGTTCCACGTTTGTATAGCAATTTGAAAATTACTTGAGCCTGAATCTACATTGTCTGACATCAAAATGTACCCCGATAATTCAGATATCTAGAACAATCAATCATAATGAAATGCCCAAAAGACGTCTTAAGTGATACAACAAAAAATACAAAATCACCTGTCTCACTCTGCAAAAAATTTGAATTAAGGTAGAAGCCAATTTTTCTTCCTCTAGTGACACCAACAAAGTTCCCATTAAACAATGAAGTAGTGTATCTAAACTCACACTAGAGCCTCCCCGTGGAAGAAATTGTAGAACTTTCTTCTCTTAAGTTACACAATTCTGTTATACGGTTATTTCAATATCATTCGCAGCACCTAATTCTCCAATTATGTTTGCCTCTGTTACAACTTGCAAACCTGAATGTAGTTCAGATGTAGGTATTTCTATGTATAGTTCTTGAATTAGATTATCATTAACTTCACAATCAACTTGTCAGATTACAAAGCACTGATTCACAGTTTGGTGTGTTTATATATATATATATATATATAAGGGCAGATAGAATCATTACCTGCTTATACCTTTCCTTAGTCCTCTCAGCCTGCATGGGGAAGAAATTTTGTTAGCCAAGACAATAAGAAAAGTCCATTGAGACAAAACAGAACTTAAAGAGCACTGACACAGTCAGTATAGTTTTAACCAACTGGTGAATTAAAAGGCATATAAGTTGAAGAAAATAACAGAGGCTTTCTTCTCTGATGTGCATTCACAAACCTAGCTATCATATTAACCACAGCGGATGCAATTAGACCTCCTAAACCACAGTACACCAACTAAACATAAGATAGAGTACATATACATGTTCAATGTAACAACATTTTTAAACTAATATAAACATATGAGTAATAATACCAACCTAAATGTGCTATGATTATATTCTGTGGGGGTAAATTGGACTGGATCCTTTGACATAATCAAGAAATGCAAACTTTTTGTTGTCATCGTGACACAGCAGAATGACAGGTCAAGATATGCAAAGTTTTTTTACCTGAAAAAAAGAACCAATGACTAGCATGCCTATTGGACTATAATGAAACGCTTATTAATCTTATTCAACTGTATTCAGCAAAGACTCAAGAGTTTCAATTTGAAAATAGATAATCAAGGAACCAGAAGTAAAATTCTTAAAAAAAAATTACAACTTTTAGGAACTGAAGTTGCAGAAAAGCATAAATATTAAGAGTCTAAAGCATCAAATTACCTTCTCTTTCAGGAGCCGCTCGTTCTCCTCCTCCAGCCTCACCGCCAACGACTCTAATTCCACTTGATAAGCCTGCAGAATCCCAAAAACCCGAAACCCATCAATCAATAAACTATTATTTAATCAAATCAAAAACATTACCTGAAAATAACAGAATTAGCTACCTGCTTCCTTTCCCTGGACCTGGCAGCTGACTCTCTGTTCTTGATCATCCTCCGTTGCCGCTGCTGCGCAGCCTTATCCAACGGTTCCAACAACACTCTCCCCCTCTTCCCTCGCCCACTTACTCCATCAACCACTTCCATTCCATTCCCAAACCCAACAATCGGCCCTTCAACCTGAAACGGACTTGCCGCATAAACCCCTCCACTCAACCGCCCCGTAATGGAGGGAATGTCTTTCACATCCACGTCAGTAGCCGCGTCCTCAACAGCTCCCGCCTTCGCTAAAAAATCCTCCAACGTCATCATCTCGTCAACCGCTTCCTCCTTCATTTCCTTCTTCTCCCCGGACACAATCTCTCTCCACACGTCATCCACACTCCTAATTGTAGCCGCAACAGACCCGTTCTCGTTCTCACTCGGATGATGCTGATGATGATCGTCAGTCTCGACCAGCGTGATTTGCGCGTTGGAGAGAGTGGCGTCCGTCGTGGACACCGTCGTCGTGTTGTAAACGTTGCGTAGAATTCCGTCCACCGACATTGCGTCAGATAGTATTTGCTCTTGCTGTTGCAGGAACTGCTGTTGTTGAGGTTTTGTAGTAGCAGAAGAAGAAGATCGTCGGGAGAGATCCAACTTTCTCGTGTTTGAAGATTTCATGACTTTAGAGGACGCCATTTCAGGGCTACACCTCAGCAGAAATACCCTCTAGAGTTTTTCTTTTTCAATTTTTTTTGGGAAAAATGAAGAGGAAATTAGGGTTTGGGACTTTGGGAAATTTCGTTTTGATTCTCGATTTTTGGGATTGGTTTGTTATTCTGTTGGGATCAAGGAGACTTGACTCGCTGAGTGAGGATAGAGAGGGCGTGGGTTTCGACGTGAGAAGAGGAGAAGCAAAAGAGGTACGTTAGGGTAACGGACAACCGCCGTGGCTGTGACAAGAAATTGAGAGAATCTAGCCGTCGATTGATTGATCTGCGAAAAATGATGGGACTGGTGAATTTCAGGGAACCGATTGCAACATATATACGATTATTATTATTATTATTATTATTATTATTATTATTATTATTATTATTATTATTATACGAATTTTTGGATCAAGGTCAGAGCCGTATGGGTGTCGTGTCAACCAATAATTGGTATGCCATTCTGCAACGTACATGATGTGGTTACCTTGGTGGTCTCTTTGATCCGTGGGCGGAATTGGCCATTCTGCGACGTACATGATGTAGTTACCTTGGTGGTCTCTTTGATCCGTGGGCGGAATTGGCCTAAAGCAATTGACCCGCAATGCACTGTTCATAAAGGGGCCATTTGATTTGGGCTCGGAAAACAATTCCTTATTTTTAGAAAAATTAGGGGATATAGAAAGAGTGATATTAAATTTACGAAGTTGTATCTTAATTGTCATTCCAAATGATAGCATTTCTTTTATCTATGAATAATGAAATAAGATACAAATTACAATAATTACTTGGTTAAAATATTTTCAAAAATTATATTTAATTAACATTCTATAAATTAGTAGAAATTTAAAAATAATAAAATATTTTTTATTTTTTTCATTTAAGTTGGAAAATTTAAACTAACTAGTATGTATGTATGTTTGTGTATGTATGCATATAAATGTATGTGTGTGTGTGTTGTGTGTGTATTCCTCTCTCCTCTTCTTTCATCATAATTTTTATTTTCTACTTTTATTAATTGCTCATTTTAGACCAGATAAAATTTAAAATATCTTAATTTTATACAATTTTTTATAATAATTTTTAATTATTAAATTAATATATTTTCACTAAATGAGATTAAATAATATATGTAATTGATATATTATAATTAATGTATATTTAAAATATAATCTCAATCATTCAGTAGAAATTAATACAATGATATAAATAGCATAAGAAATTATATAAAAAAAATGGGACTTGATCTTAATCCATTTTTAATAACTAACTAATTGGAGGTAAGTATTTGTTAGAATATACTCTTAATTAAGATAAATATAGATAATTTGTGGTCCCATTATTATTAGGAGATATTCTTTCCTTACCTTATTAAAGAATTTAGGCTTTGATTGAAATTCTAGTGTTTTTACTATGTTTTAAAAATAAAATTAAAAAAATACTTGTTAACACTAATTTTCAATAAAATTCTACTATTTTCTTTTTGATATGTATTGGGCTTTAATATTTTTATTCTACAATTAATATGATTTAGAGGCTGCTACAGGACAACTGTCTCACACCCTAGAGATATGCCCCATTTACATAGAACATCTTTCAAGAGCTCGTTAGACTTTTAAAGATCATATATTCTATTCACATAATTTGAAACATATACGTATGATTATATTTAGAATCGCTTATAGCATAAGTATTTATAAAAATCTCTAAAAAAAGTAAAATATTTAAATTTTAAATAATATCAAAAGTACATATTATAAAATATCAAAATATTGGATGAAAACTTTTCACCAATGGATTCCAAAGAATATAGAATGAGTCTAGAAACCTATACCAGAGATAATGTAGTTATAATTTTGTCTACCTTTATAGTGATGTAACAATTGCAAAATTTAACTTAAAAAGAGGTAAAGTAAAGAGGTGAGTATAAAATATATTTAAAGAGGGAACCGTAAGCAATATATAATTCATAAATATTGAATGTATCAAGATATTAAAATAATTTATAAATTATGTTTATTTACTTGGCAATCTCACATTTTTTTTTTAAAATTAGTTATACAGTTCAAACATATTATAAAAAATATGTGTTTAAGTCTGTGTTTATTTTCTTTATAAAAGATCAAGTTTGCATGTTTTTTCTCAAGTTGTCACCTTGGTGGGGGAAAACATTTAAAACCACTATTAAGTTTCGTCATACTAAAAATCATGCAACAGTTAAATTATTAAATATTATATATATATATATATATATATTTGTGTGTGTGTACATACATATGTATATATATGTGTGTCATGTATACACACACACACACACACACATGTATATATATATATATATATATAATTAATTCATATTTTAATTAATAAAATCAATTTATAAAAATTATTTTGTTAAATCATTGTAGCATTGGCTCGAGTAATTATGAAATAATGATTATAGTGTTCTCGTATTACCTTTCATTAGATGAATTTTATAATAATATTTTTCTTTATACCAACCTCATTTAATACTTAATCACCCATACGAACTTTATAAAAGTTCGTTCATAAGCTATTTTTCTTATAATACTATAGTCATATAATACATCACATAAATATGGCCCAAGGCTTCATCACCAACAAATAAATTTTATAAAATAAAACATTTTAAGTATATATATACATGCCCTAAGGACCATTTCAATATCTCGTAATCATAAATATATAAAATAGTAATAAATAATCAATTTACAAGTCTTATTTAATCTTAAATCAATTATATATACTAATCTAGCATCCAAAAATTAATAAAGGTTAAGACAAATTATTAAAATCAAATATATGATTCAAAACAGTTTTCTAATGAATCAAACATTGCACATGATTCACTCATAATTTAAAAGAGAGTATACACTCACTTACTGATTCTTACGCTAGTTTGAGTTCTCTCTTGAAGTGTCTGTGCTTAAAAAATACAATATGTGATATGAATCTCGGCAAAATAACAAGATTCAAATTCAACAAAAAATTCAAAATCGTTTTACGATCAAATTTGAATGGAACCTTAACCCATTATTTATAAAGAAATAAAAATTTTAGTATAATATAGACGCTATAAACGGTAATGAAAATTTGTTTGATAAGTCACTAATGAACACCACAAGCATAATTCTTGATAAATTCAAATAGTTCTTTAAAGAACTAAAGAGAAAAGAACTCTCAATTTTTCTAACTAATGAATTATAATTTCTTCTTATTCAAAAGTGTATATTTATAAGTTAAATTATTACAAGATAAGTTTTAAATTACTTTAATTACATGCCATCTTAATTAAGGCTAAAAAGAATATCTTTTACTTGCTTAAAACAGAAGAAAATAATTAATCAATTAAATAGCTTTACATGCCCAAATTAAAAAAAAAAGAAAAGTTGACTAATTAAATAGCTTGATAAATGAGTTTAAGTACTCCTAAACATGCCAATTTTATTTGCTAAAATCAAGTTTAGATTTGGTTTGACTTTTCTAAAACTTAAATTATGCAAATTCGTCTTTGGTGGATATGTGGACCAAGTTCAATAGGTTTCCACGAATTTATTTGAATTTAAACTTCTTAAATTAGCCCGTTAAATACATTTTTGAACTTTTTTACTTGTACTCTCTTAATTAGATTAATTGAAATTTTTATTGAATTTTTTGAAGTTGTGCCATGATTTGTATCAATATGTATATTTATTAGAAACCAACTCTAATAAAATGCTCATTTAGTCCCAATATGAAATACATATATATGATAAATATAGATCTTTAAGTTGACATATGGATTAAGGTTCATATTTTTACAAAATCACTCATAACAATTAGTATGGTTTTTAGTCAGAATTGATCTTTAATATTTTGATAATTTGAGAAATGATAAAGTTGAAATTTCAAAAAATTGCTTTTTAAAAAATAAAATAAACTCTTTAAACTTTTCAATGATTTTTAAATCTTTTAATTTGAAAGTTGTTTGGAGCTTTAAAAATAGTTTACAAAACAAATGAATAAATTGCTCACAGTCACAGCTTTGTGCTAGGGTACACTATAGTATTCGTACTCTAACACTTATGCTATGTACCTTATTACAGTACATTAAAAACAAAAACACCAAAGCAATAACGGCATGCTATAATGTTTGATCGAATTTTTGTATAGTAAAACTATAAAAAAAAAGAAGAAATAAAGACTTTTGACAAGGCAAATGAACTCCAAATTTGTCTGATAAGTCTTGTTGAAAAGTTTTTTGAAAAGTCTTACAATTTTATTTTTGATAAAGTTTGCTCAAAAATGTTTCTATTTTTGGTAAACTATAAAAATTAAAAGACAGTCGAAATTAGCGAAAATTTATTTCACTTCCTATCAATACTAAATTCGACCCAAGTCAGATTAATTTAAAATTAAACTTTAAATCTAGTTTTTAAACCTTAAATACAATTATTTTACTTAAATTACGTTTTGAAATACCTCCTAAATCACAATACAACTTAACATAAATAAAATTCTAAAATTCTAATTCAACATGAGAAATTCTTACCATTTAACCGATTTTTATATAATGAAATCCAACAGTAAGGTCTCCTCATTCTCATATACCTTATAATTAATCTTTAAAAATCATAATTAAATATATTACTAAAACTAAATAATAACGCAAAATACTTAATTTACATAAACATCATAAATTCTCAATTAAAATCAAAATTGATTGAATTCAAAGTTAGAAAATATATACCCAATGATTATGCAAGTGATGAAAATGAATTTTGATAGTGAAAATCCAATATTTAAATTTTGGGTATTTGAAAATTTATGTACTTTGACTTGAAGATTTGTAATTAAAATCAAATATTTTTTCAATTTCTCTAAGGATTTATGAAGCTAAATACTTGGGTAATAATTTTGTAAGGTTGATTGTACAATAATCTAGTTTTAAAATATTGAAATTTTAGAGAGAAGGAAGGAGGAAAATTGGGAGAAGAAAAAAGAGAAAGTGGAAATGAGTTTCTACAGGTGGGGAAGAAAGAAGAAGAAATATTTTTATAAAATTATGGTAAATATTATTTAAGCTCTCATCTTTTAGTTACATAAAACTCATAACTTTTTTCCTTTTCTATATTTGGGTCCTCTAAATAAATAAATAAATTTATATTTTTTTTTGTAAATACTTTCTTTATGAAAAAATTTTAAAATAACAATTTTATATTTAATAAACATGTATTATAATAAATAAATGAATGAATAAATACTTATATAAATAAAAAATTCATACTCACAAAATAATTAATAAATCTCAATAATATATCAACTGCTTATATAATACGTACATGCATGAAAATATAATTTGACTACAAAAAGATTAATTTATCCTTAGAATTTCAAAGGACAGGTTCTATGCTAGAAGGCAAATAGATGAACACCTATCCCTACTTAATAAGTGTTCACTCTAACAAGTGTTAAAAAGTTCAAGAGGAAACCAAAAAAAAATCTTTTATCTAATTTATATGTTGATTATTGTAAGAAGGTTTGCATTTGTAGATTCATTTTTTTTTATTGACAATTTAAGTTTAGTTTTCTCCACAATAATATAGAAAATACTTGCTTGAATTTCTTTTTGTTATATTGATTTTTTTAATTTTAATGAAAATTGCTAGAGCTTGGAGAAAAATTTCATCTAGATAAAAGAGTATTGTGATTTATACAAAGTTAGCTCTATATAAACTAATATATAGTTCTCTACTAAACAAACTGATGTATAGCTCTCTACTAAACTATATGTCAGTATTATATTATTTTTATACAACTTGCATTTTCACAAGAGTAAGATAACATTTCTTTTTTTATTTAAATATGAACTATTTAGCATTTTTTTTAGTCTGAAATTTGAATTTGGTTGTATTTGACTAAATACATAGATTTGAATTACATGTTTGTTTTTTCTTTTTTAAAAGTTTGAATACAAGTATCAAGTAATTTATTTTTCAATACAAAATATTTGAAAATTGAAATTTGACATATATATATATATATATATATATATATCCTCTAATCACAAAAGTAAATATCAATTATGAATCAATCAATTCAATGACAAGAAAATCAATGAAAAATTAATATAAGTACATATTGGGCTATAATATATATTTATATAACATTAATTAAAACAAATTCAAATTAACATAATACACACATTTCATTTGTAAGAGCACCTTGATGATTCTAAGTTAGAATAAAATAAAGTACTTAAAAAATTATTTGTTACCTCAAGTTATACGATTCATCACTATAATAATAGTTCATAATAAATAAAAAAATAATTAATATTTAGACATTTAAATAATTATAAAATTGTATAAATGCACAAAATAAATCAAGAATAATATGTCAATAAAAAATTTGTAGAATGAGTTTGGAAAGATAGCTAGAAAAATGTATCTTTGAAAGCAAAAAAAGAGAGAGACAAGTTTTATATGGTAACGACATAAATAAAGTAATTATGTAATAATTTTTGTTTATTTTCAAAATTTTTAGACTTGGTCAAAATATAAAATAAATAAATAAAAATTACTTTTATTGCTTAAAGTAAAAGTGTCTAAAAGGTTAATAAAAAATAAACATACTTAATTACTTAAAATAGATACTGTCCTATGTTAGGGTAAGAGCTAGAATGCACAGTCGTAAGGGTAAAATGTCAACTAAGCTTAAAAAAAAAACACTCCTTAAATTATTGTCACAATGTCTTATATTTTCATTGATGTAAATAAAAATTTATAAGAATAAAAGAAAATAAATTATATAAAATAGCTACTAACAATATAACTTTTCACCTCACTTTGTACAGAATAAAGTTTGTATAAAGTTTACATCACATTATTGATAAAAGGATGCACAATAAAATAAAATAAAATAAAAGATGCATGAAACTTTTAATTATATTTATATTTATATTTTTATTTATCCAATTAATATGTTTGGAAGGCTTTGGATACAGCCATGCATAATTTTACAAAAAAAAATTATAAATAAAAAGTATTTGAGATCACTTTAAAAAATTAATTTTAGTATGTGATTAAAAGAATATTACGTGCTTTATAAGGAAAATAGTTTTTTTTTTTTTATAAACAAACATTACATTCTTATATTATTTTTAAATTTTAAAAAATTGGCTAGATAAGTTAAGTTTTGATTAACTGTAAATCTAAAAGTTTAAATTATTAAGTAACGCTTTAATAGTAGTATTGGAAAATAGTCTTAACAAGTTAACATCATATGGACACCAGAGAAGCATCAAAATTGAAAATTAAAGTAGACATGTGTTTGATAGTATTTTAAATTACTGTTAAACTAAAAAAATTTAAATTATTAGGTAAATGTCCAATATTAGCATTTAAAGATAATATTTTTTTAAAACAAATATTATCTTTATAAAAACATTTTAAATATTTCGAATTTATATTAAGAAATCGCCTTATACCAATGAAGTACCTGATTTTCATGCATTAAATATTAATATGGAGTCAATTTTTTGCAATTTAAATTATGTAGCAACTAAACAACTTGAAACTAAATTTATGGACTCTTCACAATAAATAAATAAAATTAAGTTTGATATAAGTAAACTCTTCACAAAGAATTGTGTATTATTTAAAAAAAAAAAAAAGGGTACCCAAGTTCCATCTAAGTGACGTATGTAGCTTTTGTAACCACAACATGAATCATGTAGTCTATTAGCAACAAAATTGATGTAAATTGCCTAAAATCCAAGTTACCCAAATTTGGCAATGGCTTACTCTTAGCTAGACGTTACAAATTATATAACATGTATAATTGAATTGCAAAAGAGTTGCCAACTATAAACTAACAAACTTTCTCATTCATCAATTCAGTACTCTTATGTGTGCAAAAATTCATATATACAATTGATACAATAATATAATATTATTACATATCACATGTTTTATATTGTTACAAGAGAGAGAAATTTTTACAGAAATAAGATAAAAATTAAATTAATTGTTCAAAAAAAATTGACAATGATGTAATATTATCATATTTATTTATATGAATAGAGTTTGTATCTCGAATATCATATCCATCAGTTTAGGGGTTTAATTTGCTAACTGCTTGCTGTATATAAGTCTCACTATTGAAATTGAGATGTCCACGCATTTTCTCTTATAGGTATAAGCACGGGTTTTGAGCATCTTCAATGAGACTTCAAAACGCTTTCTTGCATTGCTGGAGTTGCTAATTTCTCGCAACATTGTTCTCAAAAAATTTAAAAAAAAAAAAAAAGTTTTCTCATGCATGAACTGTCCACGTAGAGATCCTCCACGGCTATCCCTTATTTATTTATTGAGAGAACACAGAGACATAATTTGAAAGCAGAAAAAACGTGAAGTTGGTAAGCCTGTACAGGTTGCTTGCCAACTATTCTTTGCTCATGCACTCAACCTTCCTTACTGTTCTCGAAACGAAACCCCAACAAATTATTTGATTATTTATTTATTAATTTCCACTTGCTTCAATTTGTCTAGGATATACACTTAAATACCCTTCTGTAACTAAACACGAAATGTTTTAATCTGTATAAACTTTGATGTTCGATGAGAATTTTGTGTAAAATCTTATATTTGTGATGTTACAGTTGATTTTTATGTGATTGAAAATAATAATATTAATGTCGAATATCATTATTTATAACAAGATCGTCCACCTATTCGCACTTTGGGCTAAACATGTTTAAAGCAATTCAACATTAAATCACACTGGATTCGTATTTTAAGAAGTCTATAAAAATAATCATGCTTTGTTAAATATATAAAATGATTGGCCCCCTTAGGGATAGATAGAACTTCATAAAGCAGACAAGACAATGCTTGCAACAATAATAACGAACGAAATACATGCATGCTTGCTAGCTAACAGTTGGAAACCACCCGAAAGAGCTACGAAACAATTGATATATATATATATATATATATAATTAATAAATTAGGACAATATTAATAACTATTAAATTGTTTAATTAAGGTTAGGATACATATATAATTACTTTTATATATATGTAAATCACTCGAGTTTATGCATCTAAACGAACAAAGATATCTTTAGATTAATTGAATTAACGGGGTGGTGTGTAACTCCGTACATAAATATTAGTAACCCCAGATGGAGGGCAATAGTGTAAAAGAAATGCTGACAAAAGGTATTTTAGTCATTTCAAGCTTAATACGTACATAGGAGGAATACTTGAGCCTACAAGATACATGAACATTTTAGGTTTTGGAGGTGGAAAAATTACAAAATTATGCAACAATATAACGACAAAGTCATATGGATGAAGAAGGCCAAGACAAAATTAAGGAGATCATCTAGCCTACGAGATATTTGCAATAAAGTTCCTCTAAGAGAGGAAGATTTCTTTAGCAAACTTAGCCGCAAAGCTTGCTTCCTAATGCTAGTTAGCAATTTGGATAGGTAAATCTGTCTCTTTTTTTTTTTTTCTTTTCTCACTTTCATCAGATTAGGTTATCGATAACTGATAGTATTAAATACAATTCTTAAAAAATTAAAGGACTAATTTGTGTGTGTGTGTGTAAAGCAAATATCATTCGCCAACTGACAAAATTAGGAGGTTGCATTCCTATTCCTATCCTTCCTTATAAGGTTTAATTATTAGTTCATTATCTTATAGCTAGCTAGCCCAAGATCTTTGAGTTTGTTCTTGTAAAATTTTAAGAACTCACAAGGATGTGGGCACAACTTAGAGTTGCTGCAAATCGTAGAAAAGGTATGTCATATAATCTTTTATGTATATGTAGATACATATAGATTTAGCTAGCTTAATTTTCGCATTTTCTAAGAAAGAAAATTTTATATAATATTTGCTTTTGTCTTTCAGATGAGCAGGAATTGAGAGATGCACGTAAAAACTTGAGCATTAACAAAGAGTATCTCAGCGCGTTAAGAACCAAATCTTATGCTGAATTCTTCTTCAAAGCTCAATTATTCGTGAACGAATTACCATCTTCTCCATCTTACTGCCATGACAAATTTTCTGAAATTCTCCTTGAACCGGATCAAGAATCTATACCAAATATTCTTGAATCAGCTATTCTTTCTAAGGTACCTGAACTTAAAGGCCTTATGCTTAATTACTTTGATATAAGTGCAGAAGCATCAAGTATTTGTGGACGACTCCTCAATGATACTGCACGCATTCAATATGAGAATAAGTTTATTCAACAAACCGTAGATACAATTAACGAACATCATTCTCCTGAGAAAATTAAACTGACAATATCGAAGTTGAATTCGTTTCTTATTTTTAATGATCCATTTTCTGATCCGAACAAGATTGATTTCAAGTTTGTTCATGAAAAGTATTCATCAGTGTTGCATCATTTGAAATCGAAGAGAAAAAAGGTGGCAAGGAAAATTAAGATGATTAAGTATGTGCATAAGGCAAGAGGGATTTGCATAACAGCAGCTTGTAGCTTGATTGCTATAACTGCAGTTGTGTTAGCAGCACATACTCTCATTGCAATACTTATGGGACCAATGATTTTTAGCTTTCCAGCAAAGTGCTTAAAGAAAAAGCTCTTCAGTTTCAGATTCTTGAGAAGTAGATTTTTGAGAAAAGTTAGCGAACAGCTTGATGTGGCAGTCAAAGGAACTTATATTTTGAACAGAGATTTTGACACAATGGGAAGACTTGTTGCTAGGCTGCACGATGAAGTTGAACACAACAAGGCAATGATAAAATTCTGTTTGGATAGAAGAGAAAATAAAATTTCTCTACATGTAATGGAGGAGATCAAGAAAAATAATGTTGGGTTTCAAAAGCCAAGTAGAAGAACCCGAAGAACATGTTTATTTGTGTCTTGTTAGTATTAATAGGGCAAGAACTCTAGTGATCAAGGAAATGATGAAACTTCTAGTGTTGAAGAATTAAGGTAGTAATTAATTATATATAAAAACAGTATTGTACAGTGGAATTGATTATTTCTTTTATAAATTAATTATAATATTTTCAATTATAAATATAATTTTTTTTTTTAACTTTTTACAATTTTTTTTGTCTTAAATAGTTAAAGGTATGTTTGGCACATATGCCGTTTTATTGTACACTCGTACAAAATATCAATTACACATTATATAATATCGTGCATATTATGTTATCTTATTTTATTATAGTGATTAGATTTACCCCTTTTTTTATGTATTTTTTAAAGAACTCCGATACAATTACTTAGCGAATTTGTTATTATTATTATTATTATTATTTTATTTGAATTAGTATATTTGTTGAAACTTTAAAGAAATTGTATGTTTTTTAATTATTATTTTAGTTAAACTATGTATATTTAATTTGTATTGAATTAGATCAAATTGAATCAAATTAAGAACTTCTTTCATTGAATGGGATAGAATTCGATCATAGAGTGTATTGATAAAATTTAAAAAATTATACTGCTAAGTGACATATCCGAAGCAAATTTGGTCAAATTCACCCAATCTAATCTTTTAAATACCCTAAAAATTATTGCGGTATATTTTAGTCCTCAAGGAGATGGCCTAATTGATTTATCTTCTCGTTGTATAAATAAGACATGAAGTGATCGATTTTGTAACGTGACAGTGGCTGTTGTTGTGTACGTTTTATTGGAAAAAAAATAAAAAATAAATAAAAAATAGAAGACTGTTATATGATGCTCATTTTCAATTTGATCCAAACAGTATTAATATATATTATATACCCCCTTGAAGTTTTAAAAATGTCATATGCACCCATTCTCATATACCCCTAAAAATTAATATAAATATACTTTAATTTACATTATTTTTAATATTACATATATGCCCTAAATTTTTTTTTAAAAAAAAATATATATATATATATATATATATACAAAAAGAAATAAACCTAAATAGATTATTATTTTTAATAAAAACTATTATGTTATCATACGTTTCATTCTAATTAATGATTAAAAGTTGTAAAATAATCTTATCTCGGAAATTTAATCAACTATTATTATCAATTTTAAATAAAATAATAATATTTTGTTTTAACTAATAGTTATAGATTGTAAAATTATTTTAGTGAATGATTTATTTAGTTTTAAAATTTAAATTTAGAAACAGCATTTAATTGACTAATTATTATAAGTTATCAAATAATGTTATTTCATGTGTCTATTTAGTTTTTTTTTTTTAAAAAAAATTTAAGGATATGTTTTTGGTTTCGCTTTTTCAAGTGAGTTTCTACAAATAAATTTTCTTACCATAAATTTTTGAAAAAATTATTGTAAATTTATTGTGTTTTCAAAACCCTAAAATTAAAATATTTAATAAATATTTATTTTATTTTATAGTTAATATTTGTCAATCAATTATACATTTGTATTTGATAATTATTAATTTTCTTCACAAAAAAAAATATAAAAATACTATTCAGTTTGCTGTCATGGTTGTAAAAATAAGCAAATCAACTGCATAAAAAAATACACGGTGATTTAGAAATACACTAATTAAATAAATCCTTATTAATGCTATATTTACTTAACATAATACTATATTTATAAAATTGTGACGTAAAATTTACCTTCCAATTGATATACTACAAGTAACTTGGTCCAACTAATTTACCATGCGAGGCTAATTAATTACTTTTTATTTTATATTTATATAGAAATTTAATAAATATAAAACGCAAATCACCTTAATTAAAATGTAAATTTTTTTATATTCAATAAATTGAATGAAATTATGGGATATGTAATAGCAAAGGTAATATTAATAATAAAAATCCTCTTTTTTTGGATGGAAAACTTTTGACAACACTAAATAAGTAATGTTTTAATAATTAAAATTAATTATTTTGCTTAGGTTTTTTTTTTTTATACCTACTGTAGTTTGCACTGAGAATTTAACCATTAAATTATAAGAATTTAATCATGTCATAATTGACTTTAATCCACAATTAACACAGAAATTGAAAGGATTCTTAATCCCTTGCGAATATTTCTTTTTAAGATTCTCTATATTTTATTATTTATAACAAATAAATGAGCTCAGCTTGTTAGTTATTACCAAACGCGCGGGAAGTACTGCTTTTGAAAATCCCGGCCCGGTCAGGCCAACAAAGCCAGTCAAGCCAGTCGGTCTTTTGTCCTAAAGATTCCAGTTCTCGCACGTTCGTAGTGCACCACCCCATGCCGTGACCTGGTTCACACAACTTTGCATCTTTTTTTTTCACAATTTTTTTTTCCAAATATATATTTGTAATATAAAGTATTATAATTATACATCGAATAAGAATTTTCAAGTATGAATGCGTAAATTTTGTTAATATTGAGACTGAAATTTATTATCCTAAGAGTTGGTTGTTATAAGAAATCTTCGATCCCAATATTAATTTTGCAGCTTACTGTGTTGATAATGGGGCAATTTTTCTCCCTTTTATCAAATTTTATGTAAAAAAAAAAAAAAATACCAATTCAACTTGCAAAAAGGAAAAAAAAAAATGAAAACTTATAAGCAAATAGGGACGATAATTTAGGTTACAACATAATTACACAATATAAATCATTGCGAAAAAAATTTTAATTGATAAAAAAAGAACAAAAATAATAAATAAATAAAAATTTATTATCTCCGATTTAATAAATAAATTGTATGTCTCTTTAAAATTTTGATTTCTTAAATCAATTAAATAAATAATTATATTTTTTTGTCACACAAATTTATTCATATATTCATTTAAGAATATCGTTGTTGTTATTATTATTATTATAATATTTATAAAATTTTTAAGTTATAAGAATATTGTTATAACTCAAATCAAAATCTAAAACATTAATTTTATTTTAAGCAAGAATTTTATTTTGTTTACATTTTTAAAAACACAAAATCACAATGCAATTCTCGAAAAATTAAGTTAAATCTTTATACTCAAATTAATCAAATTAAATTTGTGCATAATTATAGTAAATAAGTTAATCATATTTAATGTTATTGTGTTTATTCGTATCGCATCAAATACAGTACATTTAATTAAATATATTTAATTTTATTATTATGTCATGTTACAGTACCAATCCAATTCGTTTATTCATAATGTCAGTGTGTTATTCATTTAACAAATAAATTATACACGTGTATAGAAATCTGGCACGAAATATCAAATTTGTATGAATCTAAAATTTTGTTATATTCAACTTACTTGCAAAGTCTAAATAATCGCTCTAATAAAAATAAATTATATATATATATATATATATATATATGTCACAGTTACAATTATCACTACAGAATCGGAGCTTGACCCGTATCTGTAAGGCACCGATCTTTTTCTAACCTCGGGACCTGTTATCTTCATTCGCTAACGGACCGTTCTGCTTCCGCACCGAAACGCTTATAAAATTGACACCTGTGAAATATTTTTCACACTTTCCACTTTTGAATATAAAAATTATATTTTCTCATCGGGTTTACGGTCTTTGCAGTTCTTTCCTTCAGTTTCTGGAAATTTTGTCTCTCAAACAGTCAAACTCCAAGCAGTGATTCAAGTTTCTTGCGAAGTGGGTGATGGTTTTTGGCTATTGTTGTAAGCAATTTATGATGGGTTTATTGTTTATTTATTTACTGCACGTTGAACTGGTCATCTTCTGTTTGTTGAAATGCTTTTTGTTACCTACCTATCATTTATGGTGCTCTGTGAGCCCTTTGCTTTCGTATTTTGAGCCCGTTTTCGTGCTAATTGTGATTGTTTAACTTCATTATCTTTTGTTTTAACTTTTTGTCCCATCTACCGGTCCACGCGTGAGTGATTGACTGTTGGGTCTGTTTGTTTGTTAGCTTGCTTTTCCTGCTTAATTGGCTTAAGTGTGCTTTGTGTTTAAGAAGTTGATGATTCCAATATGTTTTTAGACTTTGACGTGCGCGAATTTTGTCGCAATCTTGAAAGTCTTATTCTTGTTGATTGACGTGTTCGGAGTTCTGGATTTTTACTTCTTGATTGAGGGTTTTTTTTTTTTTTGGCATTTTTGAGCTGTCGTCTTTGATGAATTCCAATAGTGATAGTTTACTATCTCGTATGTTTGATTTTGTGGATTTGGATGTTGATAATTGTTTGCTTTTGGTTTACTTGTTGGTTGTGTTGCCTCTCAATTTGAGCTCTGAAATTTGGTGACTTGAGCATTTGAGATTTTTGAATTATTCTCATAGGGTTTTAGACTTGTAGGTTTGGATTGGTATTAGATTACATTTTCTTCTATATATGTTTTCAGCAGTAATTGCTGTTAATGTTAGAAATTTGAGTGCCGAAAACTGAAATTTTGGTAATTTGTAGTTGTGGATTTGGTTGGGTTTAGCTGTTGAAGCTGTGCATTTGATGAAATGGGAAGTAATGGATTTGATCACCCGCTAAAAGATTCACTCAAGGAGGGTGTTAGCAGGAGCAAGATGCTGAACAAGGACTTGGAGCAGACTGATGGTACTGATGAATCAATGAAAGTGGGATTTATGTCTTCAGAAGAAGAATATATTGCACACACTTCTCAGAAGGCAGAAAATAAGAAGACAAATTCATTTGAGCAGTCATCGGTCCTGGGGATTTCTTCACCTCCGCGAAGTTAGTAACCAGCAATCTTGTTTTGTAGTTTCTTCTGTTTATCTGTATGCTTCTTGTGCTTATGATTGACATTGCTAAACCTTCTAAGTAAAACTTCACTACAGTTTTTTATTTTTGATTAAGATGGGAAACAAATTGCCAACAATCAGTTATATTTTGGTATCACAATGAATCTATGAGTTTTAATTCTTGGCCTTAAATGATTTCCACTATGTAGGACCTAATTCCTAATTACTGAATTATGTTGTATAATCTGGGTTGCCCATCTGGATTCTGTGGTTTGTGTTGGGCAGTTGAACAAAAGCGTAGTTTGTTATTCACATCTCTTTTAGAAAGTAAAATTGTATAAACAATGGTTTGTTATTTTAGTTTACAAGCTTAAGGCTGATTTCCAGAGCTAGATAATTGATGAATGACTTCATTTTCTTCTTCTACAAAATTTATTAATATGTTCACTGATCACAAAGCATCTGCTCTTGAAGGGTTGGATCATTGCACCACTGCACCTCCTGGCACTCATAGAAATTCGCTAATGGATGACAATGAGATCAGATACTCAAGGTCCATGACAGAGAAGAAGACAATGCCGAGGCATGACCTGAAATTGGATAGACTGTCAGAGCGTGAAAAGGTAGATTACAAATCACATGCATGTGACAAGTTTTTCTGCTCTGGCCCGGTCATCAGAGCACGAAAAGGTAGAGAACAGAATCACATGCATGTGGCTGCTAGTTTTCATGTGCAATTGCTTGCTTATACATGTTCAAGGAAATCATAAATTCCACAAAATGTTAACTTCTTCTCTATACATTGTAAACACACATCTGGTTTATTTGTGTATCTGTACACTCAGTACACAAATGGTTTCTCTGGATTTCTTTGGAGAGAAAGAAATAGCCCTTATATTAGATCATCCTATACCAATTTAATCCCTAGTGATTGAGCAAGAGCATTGACATTATTAATTTATCTTTTTTACCTTGCCCTCAATGTCTGTTTTTTTTTTTTTTTTTTTTTTTTGTTTTTCAAATTATCTTTTCTACTATTGTTCATAATTTCTTCTTATTTTTTTCCCCCTCAGAAAAAGCTGATTGTGGAACTAGTCAGGATCCAAAATGATGGGACTGTAGAAGTTGATTTAGATAAAAGTGCGCCTGTGGCATCAGAGTTGTTGGAGTTTCACCCCGTTGAAGGGCCACCTATCATTTTTGTGGACACCAGTTTTTCTGAATCCAAAAGATCAATTCCAAGATTGAAAATTGCCATCCTTGTGGTTGGAACAAGAGGAGATGTACAGCCATTTCTAGCCATGGCCAAGAGACTTCAGGCATGTTCGAAATTTTTCATTTTTTAACTTGATAGATGGTTTGTTATAGCATTTCTTTCTTAAGTAACTAGTTACTGTCATCGTATATTAAAATTTTCAGTATAATTATATTGCTTTTCTTTAGAGTTTAAGTTTAGTGTTTTTTTTAAAATTTATTTTATGCATAAACCCTTTTGAAGGTTATTTTCAAACATGAGGACCTCTATGTTATTTGAAAGAATTGATCCATGCATATGTATTTGTACATATATTTGGTTCAATGATACATATCTTAATGGATCTTTAAGTATATAATTTGTAGAGGAGAAGACCAAGGTAATTACTTATTTGTAGTAAGAGTACGTGTGCATAATTTGTTGTAAAAGATTTTTTCGGAGTGTTTTTTTTGCAGGAGTTTGGTCATTGTGTTAGGTTGGCAACCCATGCTAACTTCAAGACTTTTGTAAGGTCAGCTGGTGTAGACTTCTTTCCCTTGGGCGGCGATCCTCGGGTTTTGGCAGGATGTAAGAAGTCCCTTATGTGGGATTTTTCATTTTAATCTCAAATTGCAACATGCTCTTGTATTTGGTGGTTCTTCTGTTAATGGTCCAATTTAGTGGATCCTTCTTGCGCATTTTTCTTTTTGAGTTAACTCTCTTCCAACTTTTGTTTTAGATATGGCAAGGAATAAAGGTCTGATCCCCTCTGGACCAGGAGAAATAGCGATACAAAGAAAGCAGCTAAAGGCCATTATAGAATCTCTTCTTCCTGCATGCACAGATCCAGATATGGAAACTGGTTTGCCTTTTAGAGCTCAGGCAATCATTGCAAATCCTCCTGCGTATGGTATGTCCATGGGAATGGAATGCCATATTTTGCTTTAACTTTGAGTTATTTTTTCACCAGCAAACAATTACTTATATTATATACTTTTGAATTTTGAATCCTCCCTTGGGCATTTGAATATGAATTGTAGACAAGACCTACTTAGGTTGGATGTTTTGCAAAAGTTTTTATCCATCTGAGACCATTTTGAAGACTGGAGTCCTTGGGCGTCTCGCACAAGTTTACATGATTTTGGATCTTGATCTCAGCTATTGAGTACACATATTTGAGAATATTTAGCAGTCTTGTCATAACAAAAAAAAAAAAAAAAAGAATTGGTTGTTTAAGTCCTTCAATTCATAAGTTCAACCTTTTATGGAAATGAAAGCAGGAAAGATAATTGATTATAAATTGGTAGCTTGTGTTTATTTGTGGTGGGGGATCTCTTTAACTTACCGTGAAGATTACACGTTATTACTTGTTTGTGAGAGGGAGAAATTATCTGATAAGTATATGGAGCCAAAAGAGGAACAATTATAAAACAAAAAACCAAACAAAATGAAAGCAGAATATAAAATGCATCTAAAAATTATGAGAAATAGTTGGAAAGTCAGTTTTCTTATGCAGTTGTTGAGGAGTTAAGAGATTCTTTTGAGTAGTCTCCTTATGTAGCTCTAGAAGTATATATGAATTTTCCAGAATTAGTAATTCATGATAACATTTATGAGTTTTCAATGTTTCATTTTAAGATGATTCATCTCATTCAGTAAGTGTTTTCTTTTTTTTTTGGGATTACTGATATGTTTTTCTGAATTGTGGAAAATTACATTTTAACATCTGCTTTGCATTGCAGGGCATGCACATGTTGCTGAAGCTCTTGGTGTACCCATTCACATGTTCTTCACAATGCCATGGACGTGAGTTTTGACTATCATTTCATGTTAATATGTGTACTATTGCTTTTTCAAAGCTTTAGAGCATCCGGTTGTAAATGTCCAACATTTTGACTTGTTAAATAATTAAATGATAAGATAATGGTCGAGCTTAAATAAGTCCTAGATGATTGTATTTGTGTTGATTTTAAATAGGTAAATAGTTAATTAACATGACGTTAGAGTTAGTTTGACAGAGAGCTCTTCAATTGATTTCAAATCTTCCCAGATGATTGCATTTGTATTTTTATAAGCATTAGCATCTATTTACTCTATTTCCTTTTGCTTGGAATTATCCATCTGACAAGCCTGTAGATAAAAGTCTGGTCTTGCTCATGAGGGGACCTGTTATGACTTCAAACATATGGTCGGGCTTTTACTGTCAGCTTAAGCTTTTGGGTTGAGTGATAATTTAAGAAATACTGTTGAAAAACTTCTTTCTGGTTTGAAATTCTGCAACATTGTTGGATAAAATTTGTTCTAGATGAAAATTGTTGGAGCATAATGTCACTTCTTTATACAAATTATATTAGTGGTGCATAATGCATGCATGATATGGTTGGAGAATATATATGCTAATGATTTTCTTTTCAACTAATCTAAATTGGCATTCTGCATGAAGAACAATGAGATGGGTACATGTTACATATGGCAACCTGAATGAAAGGAAATTCTAACAGCAGGGAGAGGAGAGATTTGCTGAAAAATATGACATGCAAAAGCCTCAAGCTGCATTGCTGAATTGTTATTTTGTGACTAACATGATACTGAAAATGCAACAGAGCAATTTTGAAGTTTAAAATTCCATAATGCAGTTATAAACTAGGTTTATAGAGGCACATTTCTTTTTATGTGAATTGTAATTCTAGTTGTGATGCATACTAGATTCATGGAGGAAGTATATTTTACACATGTTTTTCACTTTTAAAATTTCCAAATGGGCATTGTGTGAGGAAATGACATGGGTGTAATTCGAATGTGGAAACCTTTAATGGAAGAAACTGCAATGCTGGAAAGGGAGAGTGGTGGTTCTGATAAAATAGCTGCATGAATAAAATGATAGGTATAATGTTTTGATATGGCCAACTAAAATGGGGGGAAATAGAAGCAGAGTTTCTGTGCTACACTAGCAGCATATATATATTTTTTATTTTTTGAATAACACAAACCTGAATATGCATGAGATTGCTTATGAACTCTAAGTACATCTTGCTGTCTTTATATTCTGGTTTGTGTCAAGTAAAAATTTGTTTGAGATTCCCCACTTACTTCTATTCTTAATAGGCAGGCCAACTTATGAATTTCCGCATCCACTGGCAAGGGTACCCCAAAGTGCTGGATATTGGGTATGTTCTTGACTGTGGTCACCCCAATTTTGCTATGTGAACTTCTCTTCTTGTTCTTCTTCCTCTTTTTTTTTTTTTTTTTTTTTTCCACGTGAATGTTAGTTGTTCCACTTTGTTGGCTATGTCTTCTTACTTATCATTGACAAATTTGCCTCTTCCGTCTTGTACTTGCTGAATCCAGCTTTCATATATAATTGTGGATTTGCTGGTATGGTGGGGCATAAGAGGGTATATTAATGACTTCAGGAAAAGGAAGTTGAAGCTTCCTCCTA
Organism: Swietenia macrophylla; assembly: GCA_032401905.1. NCBI lineage: Eukaryota > Viridiplantae > Streptophyta > Magnoliopsida > Sapindales > Meliaceae > Swietenia > Swietenia macrophylla. The sequence continues at coordinate 7,196,388 of CP135580.1, read as the reverse complement.
TAGCATACTTCAGTACATACCATGGATCAATATCTCATTTGCCAACAGGCTATATGTGGAGTCCTCATCTTGTGCCAAAGCCAAGTGGTAGGTTGTTATAGCTGTGTCATTATTGTACTGCACAGAGTTTTAACTTATTTGACATGCCCTTTCTAAATGGTTAAATTTATTATTTATCTTCACCTCATTCAGCTAAGGTATATTACATAAATTTAATCAGCACTTTGATCTCATGTATGTTGGTGGACGATGCTTACTGTTTAGTCAGTTAATGGTTTGATGAGTATCCTGTAATATATAGTCTGGAAATCCATAACCATGCTGTTTGTCTTTCCACACCTTTTGTTTAAGTGGCATAGTAGATTAATGGTGATTTAGGATGCCACATTTAGCTCCAGGCTAATTCTACAGGAAATTGAATTCTTCACCAATATGTTCCCCTACCTAATATTAGTTGATCTTTTTGAATTCTAACATGAGTCTTGCTTCTAGCATCGCAGCACAATTTAATCCTATCCAAATTGGAATCCAGTTTTTTTGAACTTGAGATTGCTTCTTTATTAACAATTATATAACTTTCCTCTCACTCCATTTGTTCAGCATTGGTTCTGTCAAAGCTAGGTCTTGGGAAGGCTGATTGGAAATACTATATTACACTATCCTGCACCACTATAGACAGCACTGTGACTTCTTTGATGGAGCAACATTGTCACCTTTATCCAAAATTAGCCCTCTATTTTAAAATACAGAAACTCATATGAAAGAAGTATTTAGAAAAGCTTATTATGGTAATTTAATTGGTCAAATGATTGTAAGATTGATTTCCAGCGACCATTTTAATTGGTAAATAAATATTTAGAGAAGCCTATTCCCATCTTTGCTCATTCATGTACGTGTCTATCTTTTTATCACTTCTTCCCTTCTATTCTGTATAAGTCTTACTTCTATAGAGTGTGCCTTTTTTTCCCCCCCTGAATATGAATAAAAGTGAAGGAGAAAGACAAAAGCAGTGTTATTGAGGGGCTTTTGGAACTAAATAACAGTGTACGACCATCATCATATACAAGCAGACCTGCATGCATGTATTCGTGTAAATATGTTTGTGGTTCTCCAATTAATTCTGTTGTGTTGAAGTTGTTACTACCATTGATATTTTGCTTCTCCAAACATGTTTGTGTTATCTGGACCATTTAGTTTAATGTTGTTTGTGAAACAGACAGCATATTACTTGGTATACTCGTATGACTTTTAGCTTGAGTCCTTGTTGACAAAAATCATGAAAATTGATAATCTTAATGAATTTAGTTAATTTTCAACATTTTCTTTTGACAAAGAAATTATAGGTTTCACTATGCTCCAAAAGTTGTACTTTGTTGACTGTCAACTTCATATGTTCTCAGAATTTTCTCCTTGCAATACTTATCTGTCATTTCTGTTGATTTACTAAGCTTCTACCTATCTTGGTCTTTCTAATATCCTATTAAATTACAATGCAAATATTTGTGCCTTTTATAAAGCAGTTGGAAGGATTTAACTACATTTAACTAATTTGCAGATTGGGGCCCTTTAGTCGATGTTGTTGGATATTGTTTCTTAAACCTTGGGTCGAAGTATCAACCACAAGAGGACTTTGTTCAGTGGATTAAAAAAGGACCACAACCTATATATATTGGGTTTGGGAGCATGGTATGTAATAAGCTAAAACTCTTATTGGAATGATTTATAGTGCAATGTGTTGCATTTATCATGTTTTCTTATGGCTCCCTGTCATTGGTGGCACTGCATTTGATGATTTAGTAAGAGAGCTTCCAGTCAGTAATTTGACCCAACAGTCCTTTTTAGTTGAAATAATGAGAACTCCATCCTGCTCTTTATTCCTTTAAATTGTGGCCCCATGCAAATGGAGATTGCTGAAGTATTCTTATGTGCAACACAAAAAGGCTAGCCAAAAATCTCTGGTCTCACTGGAATTTCACTGGACAAAAGAAAAATAAAACAGAAAACTGGTACAAAAAACGAACACTATAATAGATGAGGAAGTTGGTAGACAATGTCCAGAAATTTGATAAGGCGTGTAATATAATCAAAATGTAGAGAACTGATTGGATAGGATCCATTGAAAACAAGCTAAGCTCATTTGAAAAAGTCAATTACAAAACAAAAAGGAAAACAATCCGCATGAGAAAGTTGATGAAAAGGCAAGATAAATGCACAACATAGTAGGGTTGATTGCTGATATTCCATCCGCTAATGTATTTCTCAAAATTATGAAGAGACATTCCCTGCTGTAGGAATTAGAAAAAGTTAGGAATGAAAGCTGCAGCATCCGCCATTCAGAGAGACCTGAGACACCATCCACAAGAGATAGGTTTCCAGGCATAGGAGAATAATCTTTGTGTGCATTCTCAATTTTGAATGATATTTAGCATTTCTTTTGGTGAAATCCATGACTAAGGGCCTTTTTGTTTTTCGTTGACCGAATACTGAATGTGGCTGCATTTAACTCATTAAGACCGTTTTCTAACCATATGTTAATGCTGAATGGTGGATCAGTGACATTCTCAACTGGTGTAGTATTTGTTGTTAGTGAATTAAAGAGGCCTGGAGAGGGTTATTGTTCCTCACATTGGAATTAGAATTCACTTCTTAATGCATGGAATTCATCCATGTATTAAGCATTTAATAACTATATATCAATCTAACTTATCATCCCGCTTACTAATTTTTGAAATGTGGAGCATGTTACATCATTGTAATTTTGATTCCATGTAAATCTTACCAAAAAAAAAAAAATCTAGATAATTAAGTGTATAGATTTTTTTTCAACAAGGATTTTTTATGAAATTTTTTGTTGCTTCTGGCCCCCTCTTAAGATAATTTTCTTGTTCTGATGGTATCTGATGTTTGTTTACTAATACTCTATATTGTTATTGATTTTTGTTCAAACATTTTAGTGATGATTCAGTTTGTAGGCTATTTGATATATATATATATATATATTTTCCTCGTGAATGTTAGTATTGAAATATGTCTTTGTTACATGTCAAGCCTCTTGAAGATCCCAAGAAAACTACAGAGATTATATTGGAGGCGCTGAAGGATACTGGACAAAGAGGAATAATTGACCGAGGTTGGGGAGATCTTGGAAATCGTAAGTTGTTTCCTTTATGTTTGCTGTATCAAATGAATTTTTTCAAGACCAACCATAGTGGAATTGACTTTGATTCACCTACCCCTTCAGAAAGGATTGAATTTCATTTGATTGATACTGTACCTAGCAATTTGACATAGATATGCAATATTTCATTGAAGAACTTGATGAAGAGATTCAGTTTGTCCCCTGAATGAAACTTATATATATATATATATATATATGTATATAAAATTTTTGTTAACTTCTTGTTCCTTCCCATCAAATTTGAGCATTTTCACCAATGAGTAATGTGTTTCCCTTTTGTTTTGTAATGATTGAACAGTCAAATGTTGATATTTTCAAGAGCCTTCTAACAGTAATTACTGATTCCATGTAGATTATGTCATAAGAGTGTCTAAAATGTCTTTGAAATTTTTGTTTCTGTTTTAACAGAAATAGAGAAATGGATAATATCTCTCACAAGTGATTTTGCGTTCTGTAGTTGCAGAAGTTCCTGAAAATATATTCCTTCTGGAGGATTGCCCACATGATTGGTTGTTTCCGCAATGCTCTGCTGTGGTGAGTTTTCTTTTATCTCTTCTAAAGTTTTGAGAGAATTTCTGGATGTGGATATTTGTGGTTGTTGATAGTGTAGCAAATTAAGGAATGTTTATTCAGAACTAGGATGGCTGATAGGATCACCCAGTTTTAGTAGGGAGGATTTTGTGGCAGTGGTGAATACAGAATTTGGAATACAAGGGAACCTATAAACATTGAATAATGACTAAATAACATAAAAATTTTGTAGCATACAATAGAGATGTAAAAAAAAAACAAATTAATAACATGAAACCCATAAAATGTATCATCTTGACTGTCAAAATTACTAGTAGAATATAACATACATCAAAGTAAAACCAATATAAATAAAGTTCTATATGTTCTTTCTCTAGTAATTATTTTTCAAAGAGCTTATTAACTTGTTAAGCTGTTGGGGGCAAGATGCAAGACTCCAATCTTTGTGCAAAGCAACAATCAGATATACAAGTTGTGACAATTGAAAATTTATTTTACCACGCACTGGGGTTGGTGTTAGGAATGTAAAAACTGAAGAACAGTCCATCTGCTATGTTATTATTCTATATTATACTTTTTTCTTAAACCATCTCATCTTCTAATGCCGGATGGAGACAAGAAAACTAATGTATGAATGTATGGCCTGCACTGATGCCTCCTGGTGTTCGCTCATAGATGATGATGTGGAATTTTTTATTTGTGCATTGTCCTTTTCACATGCTTATAAAAACTTAATAACTTAAAGCTATATTGGTTCGGATATGCAGGTTCATCATGGTGGGGCTGGGACTGCTGCTACCGGACTAAGAGCAGGGGTAATATGCTTTTCTGTTTGTGTTTCATTATTCTTGTTGACTGCAATCCAAATTTGTTATGATCTTAGTTTATTAACATCAAATCATGAATTACAGTGTCCAACGACCATAGTTCCTTTCTTTGGAGATCAGTTCTTTTGGGGCGATAGAATACACCAGAGGGGGCTGGGACCTGCACCAATACCAATTTATCAGCTTAGTGTTGAAAACCTTTCAAATGCTATAAGATTTATGCTACAGGCAGAGGTAATTTATTGTTAAGTGTCACATTTATGATACCAATCTTCATTATCATTGCAGTAATGCATGAATTGATGGTCCAAATGTGCTGGGACTACTATATCTTGCACATCGGCATGGTGACCTAGCAATTATGGTTTATTCTGATTATTCACAAGTGAAAACACAGATATGGAAACACCTTAGGAATAGTAATGCAATACTTCATTAAACATGTGTGGAAGAAGGCCATTGTTGGTGGATTTCCTGCTTTTTAGTTTGAGAAATCATGGACCTGGGGAGTGGGAAGGAAGATATGTTAATTTATTTTGTATCTTAGCTTATTTTATTTAGCATGTTGCATGAATGCCTTCTATGTTTCTTCTGCTGTTCGAAGCCTTTACATTTGACCTCCATTGTAGTTTTTCTTTTTTCATGAACTGAGAAGTGATTTCCTGTATATGCTGCAAATCTAAAGAGGTTTTTGTTCTGTCCTGGATTTTGACTCTTTCAGCTGAAATCTCGAGCAATGGAGTTGGCAAAATTGATAGAGAATGAAGATGGTGTTGCAGCAGCAGTTGATGCATTTCATCGGCATTTACCTCATGAGATACCAATGCCCGCTGCATTGCCAGAAAAAGAAGATGATCCGAACCCTTTGCAGTGGTTCTTCATTCAAATTGGAAATTGGTGCTCCTGGCTCTGTTGTAGTGTGTAAACTTCATAGAGCAACATATAGAGCTTCATAGTTAGTGTTTTTTGTTTTGTTTCTTTTTTCATTTTATTGATACCATGTTAGTTGAGCAATTCATTCTTTCATTCGTGGTTTTCCTATACGGGTCTCATTTTATTCATGGCTCTTATGTGCCTGTTTGATTGTTAGGGAGGGGACAAAAAGGTTAACATATCAGTGTAGATTTCTCACAGCAGTTGCAATAATATCATGTTTGTCTTGCCTTTGTGTATGTAATAATAAAACCAAAGCTAAAGTATTAAAAAATTAAATTAAGCTTGATTGTTAAAATCTATTTATGTGCTATTCCTTTTTTCATGTGATTTTTATTAGCTGTTGCTTGAACAGCAAGTACAACAGGTGCTATTATAGTATTATTCGAATATTTACGTTCAGATTGGGCGGTTTGTGTTCCCCATTAAGGGGAGGAATCAATCAACAAATTGTGGAAACATTGGAACACTGGCAATTTGTTACCAAGAAATGCCCAACCACCTCGATGGAGGGGTTGGCCCCTCTAATTGAACGAGTTAAAAGGAAGGGGAACACGAGATTCCATTATGTCGTCAATATGTCAATTACATAGCACCGTAATCATATCAGTATACATTGTACAAAGCTACTTAAATAATATGTATATATATGACGTGCCGCCGGAATAGCAATATTCAATATCCCAAATCATTTCTTTTAAAGGTTTATCTCTCCACCTTGATTCCATGTAATTGCTTGACTTTAATGGGAGCAGCATAAACTCCACATTTGAAATACTAGTCTCCTGGTCCCTCATCATTCCGCACAAACTTCTTTTCTCCATCAATGTAAACTGTTATCTTCCCTTCTCCGACATTATGAATCACGTTCACTCTGGATCATTTATCATACAGATCAGTAGTCACCACGTTATAATTGTAGTACCTCATATCGTTGTCTTAGATTCTTAGTTGCAGAGTTGTAGCTCCATCAGATGCATCATGAATCTGCATTGTTGTTACCCCAGATGTTCCCTTTGGCACATAAGCATAGCCTCAAGTTGCCATATCCCAAACGACTAGTCGTATCCCTGAAACAGAAACAAGTTCAGATCAGATGAAAATTCTAGTTCTTTTTCTACTTTTGCGTATATTGCAGGCTGCTGAAACTACAAGTCAGTCATCTCCTAAAGGCTTAACTACAAGTCATCCATCAGATGCAAAGGAATATTTTTCTTTTATTCCTTTTTGTTTTGTTTTGTCCTTATTGCTAAGCTGTATAGTTTGTTACGTTTTTCTATCCTTACTGTCAAAAACGTAGGCACAAATTCGTTGTTGCTTTATTCTTCATTTTTCATTTTTTATTTTTTGTTCAATATATAAGCTTTGTAAATGAGGAACGATACAGAGAAAACATTCTTTCTCTCCTTTTTCTTGCTCTAGTGTTCTTCATTTCAAACTTTCATTGTCTTTATTTTAGTTTCTTACATGGTATCAGGGCAAGGTTGGTTTTGTTGATTGAGCTTCTCTCTTTTGTTCAAGTATGGAAGAAGATTCCAGAACTCCAAATCGTACTACCTCAAGACAAATTTCCCATTATCCCAATTTCGCTGACCCAAACAATCTTTACAGAGTTGAGAATGGTGATAATACAGCTCTTATTCTTGTAATGGATCTCCTCACCATTGATAATTATGCTACTTGGTCTCGGGCAATGCATCGAACACTTAGAGCGTGGGAGAGATGCAATGATATAGTTGTGTCCTGGACTCAAAACTCTAGCAGTACAGATATTAGATCCAGCATAGCTTTTGTAGATAATGCAAAGACAATGTGGACAGAAACTGAAGGATCGTTTTACACAACAAAATGGTCCTCATATTTTTCAGCTCAAGAGAAGTTTAGCGAACCTGCGACAAGACCAAGATTCTGCGAGAATCTATGTTGGCCACCTTAAGACTCTTTGGGGGTGAAATAGCTTTTTATGATCCCATTCCTATTTGTACTTGTGGTCAATTAGGCATTATCGATGAAAGATACTACAGAGACCGTGTGATATAATTTCTTATGGGTTTGAATGACCAACATGCTAACACTAGGAACCAGATAATGCTTATTGAGCCACTTCCCACTGTTAACAAGGTTTTCTCTCTTATTTAACTGCAAGAACGAAATCATCAGCTCGTTAATTCCTCTTTATCCTTGGATTCGATGGCCTTAGCTACCAAAATTTTTCATCCCTTCTTTAAAAAAAATATTAAAGGTTATGCAAACTAGAAAAGGGAGAGGCCTTATCGTACATATTGTCGGCTTCAGAGGCACTCTCTTAAAAATTGCTCAAGGCTGGTAATGCTCAAGCATCTATATGCACTCACTATAACGTCATAGGTCATGTTATTGAAAAATGTTATAAATTCCATGGATTTCCACTGAGACATAAATTACACAAAGTTAAAGGGGCAAATTCTTATGCAAAACAAACCACCTTAATTGGTGAATCTTCTCAAGAGGTGGTAGCTGACGATAATGTAAGCTTTCACGAAGGAATAATAACAACAGATTTTAGACCTATTTCAATTCAAGGATCTTATCAAGTCCTTTCCTTCAGTCAACCAAGTACAAACTATCTTCAAAGCTAATTCATCACCACCAAATACTTCTAAATTTTCTAGTATAAACTCTATTTGTTGCACCTCTTTTGTGACCAAATTTTTTGATTCAAATGTTACTCCTTGGATAATTGATTCTGAAGCTACAGATCATGTGATTTGTAGTCCTTCATTCTTTACTTTTAATGTTGCATACGTGTCATACACAGTTAAATTACCTAATTACACGTGTGTGCTAGTCACCCACTTGGGTATTGTTAAACTTGCAAACAATATTACTCTTACTAATGTCTTGTGTGCACCCTTATTTTCTTTTAATCTTATCTTTGTTAAAAAGGCTTATTGAAAACCTAACTCATTGTTTAATTTTTCTGTCTAATGCTTGTATTATGCAAGACATTTCCACTTGGACCACAATTGGGATGGGTGAAATAAAGTGCAGCCTATACCAACTCCTGTCCACAGTTGTTTCCCTAAGTGCTTTAGTTGATGCTCTGTCTCAATTGTCATTTTCTTTCCCTTCTATTTCCATGATAGTAAAGAATGGTGTTAATGCTAGCAATCTTTGGCATTGTCACCTTGGACATATTTGTGATTCTAGTCTTAGTTTAATCAAAAATTCTATTGTGAAGGATAGTGTTATCTCAAGTAAAAATATTCTTTGCTGCATTTGTCCCCTTGCTAAACAACACAACTTTTCTTTTCTTATTAGTTCTTTTTCACCCATTACACAAGCTTTCTCTTCTAGCATATCCATTGATTTAGAACCAACTTTATATTTGCAAGCTATCAAAGATCCTGGTTAGTGTAAAACTATGGAAGTTCAGTTGTTGGCATTAGAAGAAAATAACACTTGGGTTCTCACTAACCTTTTTCGTAACAAATGAGCTATTGATTGCAAAAATTTTACAAAATTAAAAGAAAATCAAATAGAAGGTTGGAAAGATGGAAAGCTAGGCTACTCGCAAAGGAGTATACTCAACAAGAGGGGATTGATTATCATGAAACATTTTCACCAGTAGCTAAGATGGTCATAATGAAAGGCATGTTGTTTGTTGTTGCTATTCAAGATTGGTATTAACATCAATTCGATGTAAATAATGCTTTTCTTTATAGTGATTTAAAGGAAGAGAAATATATATACATAAACTACTTGGTTACACAAAAGAAGGTCCTCCATAAGTTTGTAAGCTTATAAAAAGCTTATATGGCTTATAATAAGTCTTTTGACAATGTTATGCCAAACTTACTTTGTGTTTACTAGACTTTGGGTTTATTTAATCAAAAACTAATTATAGTCTGTTTATCATGGTCAAAGGTATCTATTTCACAACTTTACTTGTCGATGTTGTGATATTTTAGTAGTTAGTAATTCATTGGATTATATTACTACTATTAAAGATTATTTGCATGCTAAATTTAAAATAAAAAATTTGGGAACCTTGAGATATTTTCTTGAGATCGAAACGGCTTGATTTATAGAAGGAATTTATATTTGCCAACATAAATATGCATTTGACATACTTGTTGATTTTGGTGTCTTAGGCTCAAAACTTGTTAAATTTTTCTTGGAACAAAACATGAAATTCAACAAGGATGATGGAGTGCTTCTAATTGATCCTACTATCTATCAAAGACTAATTGGCAGGCTACTATATCTTATTCTTATTCATCCAAATATTAGCTATTCAATTCAAAGTCTTAGCCAATTTATGGATAAGCCTACCTCGATTCATTTGGTTGCAAGGTCCTAAAATGTATCAAAGCTGCATTTGGTCAAAATACATTATTGTCTGAGTCTTCTAATTTACAACTGGTGGCTAGTTGTGATTAAAATTGAGCATCGTATCCAAATACTTATAAGTTAATCACTGGATATTATGTGTCTTTAGAATACTCTTTAATCTTTTGGAAGTCTAAGAAGTAGATTGTTGTATCTCATTCTTTAGCTGAAGTCGAATACAGGGCAATAGCTTTTATATATTGTGAACTCACTTGGATTCATTTTATTCTTACTGACCCTGAGGTGACTCATTCTCAAGCGGCTATAATCTACTGTGATAACCAGTCCGCTTTTAATATTGCTGCGAATTCTATCTTCCATGAGCGCACTTAGCAGATTGAGCTAGACTGTCATTTTATCAAGAATAAAATTCTTGAGGAATCCATCTCTATAGTCATCTTATCAAGGATAAAATTCTTGAAGAATTCATCTCTACAGCTTATGTTTTTATTGTTGGTATATACTTTAAATCCAATAATATTTTGGATATTTAGTATATTTGTATTATGATATTTTAATTTATATATATCTATTATTTGATTATTTCATTATTACATATTAGTGTGTTTCATAAATGTAATAATATCTTTAAAATAATAAGTTCAATTAGTTGAATACTATTCTTAAATGTCCTTAATTAAGTATTATTGTAAATAGGGTAACAATAATGTGTAAAGACTAGTATGTGTAATAACTGATAGCAACATATATGTGTTTGATATGAGATATCAAGTTAATATATAGGTACAAATTAGTAAACTAATGTACTAGACCAATCCATCATAAAAATGTTACATGAATCATTATACGAGTGTTATAAATGATTTTTATAGTAATAATAATGTATGTTATCCTTAAATTTAAGATCACTATAGTTTCTAACATAGAAAATAGTATATTTTGATATTTTCAAATATTATATTTAACAAGATAGATTATAAAAAAAATAATCAATATGTCATAACTTGTGTAGAGGAATATGTATAATCAAGATAAAATTTATCTCTCCTATATAATAAGAGTAATATCTTAAATTTTTTAATTGAGTAAGATTTTAAAAAATGCATGGTCACATTTAAATAAGTCAATATGTAATATTGATTTCATTTAATAGATTAAGTTTATTTAAAATATTAAAAAAATATAAAATTAAACCATACAAGAATAACACATTTCATGTCTCATATTCAATTAAAATATTTAGGAGAAATGAATTGAATTATATAGTAACATTGATTATAAATAAGGTGGTGTCAAACTACTGATATTCTCATCACTTAAGTAGTCATAATGTATTGTTAGACACCGTTCATTACTTATAATACTAAAATTAAATTTTAGTGTTACTGTCAACGTTATGAGAATTTATTAGATCGTACATTAAGATTGAGAATAATATATATATATGCAATCCTAAATGAGTTTAGAATTCGTTGAACTATTAAGATATTAATTTTGTCCAATATATGACTTTATTGAATCAATAAATCCACTATTCCATTCTGAACAAGAAGACTACTAAAAAAAATTTGTTGTCTTTTTTTGTCATATAGCATGATAGTGATTCAGAAATTCTGGCAATTAGTTTATTTTAATCTTAGCTTACCATTTATTGCAAAGTTTCTAAAAATGACATCAATTTGTGAACAAATATCTATATAGCTGCATAACAAAATAACCGCAAAGAATTCATGTTGTAATTGCTTGACTGGCATCAAATTGTTGAAAGATCAATTTTTTTTATTTTAATACAGTACATAGTCGAAGAGAATCTTTGTTTTATCACATGCAAAGATGGCTTTGAATTTTAAGGTTCCTAAATGAGTTCTTACCATATAATGTTTCATTAATAAAGAATAAAAATATAAAAATTATAGCATTTTATGATTTGATTGAAAATTAAATCTTAACTTTTTACTTACCTTATATAATCCAATAGGTGTTTCACATTAATAAATTAATTAATTACAAAAACTTAGCACTACTAAAAAAAACTAATATTTTTAAATTTTTAATTGCAAAATTATTAATTAAATCTCAATAATTAAACTTTTCTATTAAATAATTTTCAATAAATAACATAAATAATTCATTTAATTTTTCTTGTAACATGGTTGATCAGAGACAAGATTTGATCAATTTTAGTTTTGAAAAACTTCTTTTCTCTATGCTCTTTCTTTTTTATCCTCCTACTCTTTGTTTTTTTTAATATATTTTTCTATGTTATAAAAACTAAATTAAGTAACTCTTTATATATGTTTTCATTTTTATTTCCTTCTTTTAGTCTTGCATAGATTTTTTTTTTATGTAAGATTAGACTTCTTTTTATTTATTTCATTAGGAAATTATTTTATCAAAAAAATTCATAATTCTTGGTGGATTGGATAACCTCACACGAGGTAATAACCAATGTTTAATTAATATTTTAACTAAATATTATAATTTAAGCTACATTTAAGTCTAATATTGGATAAAAAAAATCAATGCACAATTGGTTAGATTTAGGGTGTTTATTTTTAATGTAAATCTTGGGGTCCCAATTTACCGTTCGTGTCATTTGTTCTCATGACTATCCTTTATTTTATATATAGAAAAACATAAAAAAGACTTTGAAAAAATTGGTGTCTTCTTAACGTAGTTTTCACTCACATATATGGGCACATTTCTTTGCTATTCTTAATTTTTACTTGTATGCATAGACACACTTACTAGTTAGTGCATAAATAAGAATATCCTTTTTAAAAAATTAATATTTTATGCAGAGCAAAAATAAAATTTTACGGCTTTTTCTTTTTAATATTTTTTTATAAGTTACAAACTTAACTTAAGATATGAGTTAGACTTTACCTAGCAAAAAGACTTCAAACTAAGGGCTTACTACCTCTAATTTCAAAGGCTCTGACCTAATCATTTGATTTTTTTTTAAGTTGATCTAGGATTATTCCATTTAAATCTCTATATTGTACTCCAAAAAAAAAAACATATATATATATATATATATATATAATAAAAACTTATTTAATTTAAAACTCTTTGAAATTAAATTTGGACTTGATCATAGTCTAATAATATCAATTTGATCAATTCCTTATTTAATGCTCATAATTAAATTAGAACCATTGTAAAAATTATGAATATTTAATTACATAATTATCCTAAGTCATTGAGTTTCTCTAATAATTATTTTTAGTTTGTAAATAAATATACAAATAAATATTATTATTTAATAAATAATTTTATTCAATAAATTGCAATCATAAATTTAAATAATTAAATACTACAAATATTTGTATAAATTTTATATTACCAATACATATTTATGTAATTCATATATCTCCAAGTCATTAAAGTTTTGACTATAAAATAAATCTCATTCTGTGACAACTCAAAAAATAAAAAAACCCTTGAATATAAATTCATTACTTATTCAAATTTAAGATCAATCAAACTCATTAAAGATTATGTGAATTAATATTAATGACATTTATTTGATTGGATCTTGTTTTATAATAGTTTAGTTTAATATATAATAAATATATACTAACTTTTCTAATTAAAGTATTTACTTCTATAATTAAAATAAATTATTTACTAAAAATAAAAAAATTACAATTTATATTATAAAATGCCTGTTAAATATATGGCTAATATTGTATGTAAATAAATTTTATAAACAAAAAAAATATAATAAATACTTTAAGAGCATAAATCATTATTCTAATTCTAATAATGTCACGTTGCATATTTCCCTTCTAATAATTTTGACATCAATAGAAAACCATGAGCTTCAGCATTATTGGACCAAGAAATTACGAAGACGCAAGGCATGAAAAAAAAATGCCACGTCATTACTTGACAATAATAATACATGTCATGACGAGGCATAATTAAACATGTCACTTCATAGTAAGCTAAGTGGCGGCGTGGGTATTCTCTAATTGAAAGTAGGTCGAATTTCCGACTTGAATGTCAAAGAGTTTACGCCGATGACCTCCATTGACAAACATGGGTATGTCAATATTGCATTTGTGCTACTGTAGTTCTTAGAAGGTGATTACAAGCATTTCCAACATAATTTTTTTATTTGTGTTATTATTATTATTTTTGTATGTTATTTCTTTACATATGCTATATAAGTACTTGAAATGTTGTTCGATCTAAACATTTTATCCAGGACTTCGGCTGTATTCTCATACAATCTTTTTCAAGTATTTGGGTACCAAAATTTTGACATCAACAACCATCGAATCTGAATTTTGGGTTCTTGCTATTTGAAATCCAGAGCTGTTTGGCTTCATTGAACAACCTCTTTTGTTAAGCGATTGCTCTCCATTTTTTTATTAAGTTTTCTACAAGAACTTAGGGTAGGCCTAGTCTTCTGAGTAGCTAGCAGTCGTCAATGAATTGGTTAAGATAAAAAAATTTTCTTTCTGTGTGTTTGTTTACATTCGGCATCACTTGCTTCAGCGATTGCAATCACATTCCTGCTCATTGATTTTGGATTTTGATGCTTGTTCTTTCTCTAACTAACCTCAATTTTGTAAACGCTCTCTTTTTCTGTTCTTTTCTTACAAGCCAACCCGTGAACCACGATGTTGCCAACTTTTCATGTAAAATATTGCATGATTTGTCAAGCCTGAGTTGTTTTCTTCCCTTCATAAGATTCTCAATGTTCATATCTGTCTCCCCAGTTAGATAATCTTGCCCAAACACTGTCTTAAATCAATTTTTGGAATCATTTTCAATGTTATGAGATTGATTCCACACCAAAGTTTACATTCACTGAAGTGGGCCAGCTATGTTCCTCTGATGTTTTCTAGTTATTGTCTGATGTTTTGTCCAGGGCTCTGTTGCAATTGTAGTATTTAATACCAAATTCAGATGACCAAAAAGCGAAATATATATATTTAAGATAGACTACGCAACAACCCGTAACTTTTAGTAAATGTTTGCTTTAATTAATTTTTATCACCTACTCTTGTATTTACAATTGATTGATATATATATATATATATATATATATCTCGCAACAACTATAAATCAAAAACTATGTTAATTGATTAAAAACTTTGAACAGCAATCGCCACCATCTCAACTTTTTCATTCTTGCAAATCCAAAGGTTACAATTTTGACAACAAAAGCACAAATCCATCACTAATTAATCTTCGAAATTCTATTTTCAAACCAAAGCTGATAATAAGCTGCATGCTTTACTAATTATTCTTGTTGGTTCTTTTTCTTCTTCTTCTTCTTAATCTTCACCATTAATTATCACAAATTTTTCTTATAAATTTTGATCTCTCTCCACCTAGACTCCATGTAATAACTTATATTAACCGGTGCGGCATAAACTCCACATTTGAAATACATATCCCCGGGCCCTTTATCCTTTGTTACATATTTTTGAACACCGTCAATGTAAACAGTTACCGTTCCACCGTCTACGTCGTGAATGATATTAAGTCGAAACCACCGGTCATATAAACCGGTGGCCACCACGTCAGTGCTGTAGTACCTCATGTCGCCGTTGTATATCCTCAGTATCAACGTCGTAGCTCCATGAGCTGCGCCGTGAATCTGAGCTATCGTTGCGCCGGAGGTCCCGTTTGGCACGAAACCAAGGCCTTCGAATTGCCAAACTCCTGAGGAATAGTCCAGTCGCTGCACAAAAGGATCGAACTATGAGAACTAGTCGGGCCAAAATAATAAAAAGTACGTATATAAAAAAAGTGCAAGAACTGTCAAGCTGCGTTCGCAAGAGCGTATTATGTGATTATGGGTACTTGTATGCGGATTTCTGTGCGTGGTTGGGTGAGGCTGTTGGGGTTATGCGGCTTGTCATCGGCGTAGACCCATAATTTGTGAGTTCCGTTTTGATAACTGTAGCGTTGTTCGAGTGGCACGTCATAGGGTCTTTGCAGCTTGAAGTTTTCTGGTGTTAATGGCACAGAGATGAAGCCAAAGGTGGGATCAGCATAGCACGGAATGAATTTGAAGTTGTTCAATAAGACTAGAAAAACCTGAAGGTGAAAGATAAAGCAATTGTACTGGAGCATTTTTTCTCACTGTGCTTGGAAATTGGATGGGGGAGAGGTCTACAAAGGAGAAGGCAAGTATGTGTCTGTATGACTGGAGCAGGTGGATTTCAATTCTTTAATAGTGAAGACGTTTAGGGAAATTTTTGACTTACTTTCCTTGGACGCTCCGAGCATTACACTGTTCAATAGAATTGCCATTTGTACTGAGTTAAATTGTTGTGACTTATAAGTGACGATTACTGTGAGAGTGGTGTGTTAAATGTCAAAATAGTGTAAAAAAAAAAAAAAGAGTCTCTTTAAAAGTTAGGGTATTATCAAATATATTTTTAACTTTGATTTTAAAACTAAAATTAAGTTAAAATCACTGAATACAAAACAAAGCTTATATCATATACAGGATCGGAGTTAGAAATAAAATGGTGGGGCTAATATATTAAAAAAGTAAAAATTAATAGATCAAATGTTTAAAAATTTTATAAATTATAGAATTAAAATTTTATTTTTTAAAATTAAGATGTTAAATGTTTAAAATTAACGGGTCACGTTTCTTTAAAAAAAAATGAAGTTATAAGTTTTGAGATTAAATACTAATTTTTTTAGTTATGTATGTCAATATATAAATAAATATAATTTATCATTTAAAATATAATTAATTTATATTTAAATTTAAAATTTTTCTTCCCCTTTTCATCCCGGCCATAATTTCTCCTTAATCATATAACACATATATTAATAAATAAAATATATGTATATACACACACACACACACGCACGCGAATGCACATTTATAACATATTCAAAAAAAAAATTATTCATATTTGAGTACTTTTCTGAATACACCAAGAAAATCTACTCATATAAGCAAGATTTTTGCTTCTAAATATTTAGAAGAAATCTTCATAAATGACACAAAGTCAACTCAAACATGAGTTTGACAATGCAATTGTGCGTGACAACTCATGTCCGATTAATACACACACAAGTCTACTAATAAATGAGTTTGACAATGTAATTGTGCGTGACAACTCATCTCCGATTAATAAACACAAAGTTACAGATTAGGCCACTGAATTTAAATAGAATTTCAATATTATAAGTGTGATTTTTTTATTTATTATAAATAAATAATTTTTTTATTTATTTAATTAAATAATTTTTTTATATTAATTATGTTAATGTAATAAAATAATTTTAGTTAAAATTTTTTTAAAAATATATTATCAAATTCTTTTTTTAATTTAATTTTATTAAATTAATATTAATTATTAAGTATATTTTACACTAAATTATTGTAACTTATATTATAGAGTTGTTGCAAAATAATGAAATCATTACTTATTAAATATAAATGTGTGAATAATTAGTTAAGAGCAACTTTTTTTTTTTTTTTTATGTTAATGCTTAATTAAGTGATTAACTGAATAAATTTAGTTATTTTAAGTAATTAAATATTTTTCTTTTAATTGATTGTCACCTTTCAAACACTTTTATTTTAGACAAATAAATTTTAAAATTTTTTTTTGCTGAATCTAAAATGTCTGAAATTTTTTTATTAATCTCTACTAAAAAAAAATATTCCTATCTAATATTTTATTTACACCATTAATTATATAAAACTTATCATTTTTTTTTATCTCAGATATTCATATATATTATTGGATTTTTTTTTCAATCTCCAAATTCAATCATCAAAATTTTGAATTAAATTACTATTATTTTATTTTTGTATATTTATGTAACTTTATAATGAGTTGAATATCTTAATGTTTTTATTTACTTATTTATTATTTTAACATAATTTGCGTAATTTAAGGTATTTAATATTATAAAGTAATATGATTATTTTTTTTAATTTTATGCTAATTTAGATCTATTAAGTTATCTTACAAATTAAAATTCAGATGAACATAGTTTTTTTTTTTTTGTGTATAACTTAAATCATTTTATTTTATTTTTTTAAAGATATTTGATGAATTATCTAGCATTTTTTTTTCATATTAAAAAAATACAGAGCTTTCACATTTATACATGACCTATATTCATATTTTAGACTAATTAAGATTTTAGAAAAAAAAAAAAAGAGAAAGAAAACTACCTTAATAAATTTTTTGCTGATAAATAAAAATAAAATTTATCAAATATTGTTAAATACCATACTTTTAAAATTAAATGAAAATACAAGTAAATCTATAACAATAGAGAGACAAAGCAAAAAATTCACCCCAGAGTTAAAAATGAAGGTTCACTGTCACAAACATCCATTCAATTAAAAATCGATCGCGGCTGCTTTTGTGCCGGTGATTTACCCTAAATAAAACTTATCCACATAACCAATAATAATTCACCTTAAAAAATTATCCACTTAATTAATAACGGGCTGACAACAATGGTTAAGTTTCAGTACAGTCCCTGATATTTTATGAATTATCGCTTTAGGAAGACCTTCTGACATATTAGGCACTAATATCCCTAATTTTGTCAAAAACAGAAGGCACACCTTTTTGTTATTCCGTCATTTTGGGAATTTTTCCAAATCTTTTAGCTTCGGCAGTTAATTTAGTTCAGTCTCTGTTCCTTCAACTCACTCAACTGATAATCCTGCGTCAAAGCCAGCATTTTCCTCCTTCCGCGATCATGCCGTTGCCGGCGGCGACGAATGCCGCGGTCTGGGCATTGCCGCTATGTTTTACGTGCCGGTAGACTACCTACGCCGCCTGTCCCCGACGTGGCACGAGCTTTTACAGCCGGTGCTCTGGACCGTATTCGCTATGATCGCATTCACAAGCGTTCCCTTTTACAGGCACAGGAACGCCGAATTCCGAGCAGCGATTCCCTTTGTTGCTTCCATGATTTTCGTGCTCTCTTCGAGGCTCTCTCCGTTCGCTTCGTCACTGCAGTGCTTGGCCTCGATTGGCACAGGTAAGAGTATATTTTTGCTTTTTGTTTTGCTTAATCTGATATGGATCGAGCTTGATTCATGTTATTTCCTCGCATCTTATGCAATCAATTGTTTGTTAGAAATGAAAATGGAATGACCCCATACGATAAATAAATCAAATTAAGTAGTGCTGTTGTCCGTTTTGAAAGTAGTGTAGCTTGTTATTGCACTCTTGAGTTTTGAATTTGTTCTTTCTGGATCTATTTGTGCCGTTCAAGTTTCATTTCGTTGCATTGCAGTAGTCCTGTTGGTTTAGATGGTGGTATTTGGGTTGGGTGTGATGGTGAATTGGATGAAAATTGTTATTGTTATAGCTAGGTTATTTACTTGTGTTGTTTTATACATTGCAACTTTGGTTTATGTTGTTTTGAAATATATATATATATATATATATATTTGTTTTTCTTTGTGGCAATCTTTGTCGGAATATGGGGTTTTATGGGTCTTCAGAAAGGGATTTAGATTTTAAGCGTTTGCAAAACATCACCCTTATGTACAGTGGCCGTCAAAACATGAGGAGGATAAATAATTTCTGCATCATAAATTCTTCAAGATTTTTACTCAAAATGTGTTTAATTGTTTTATAACTTATTTGCCACCATTCAAGAGCATGCTTGTTTCAGGATATTTTAATAAATATGTTTTAGGGTCTTGTTCTAGTTGCCTTATGTTAAAGCATCTATGATTGGTGGCATTAAATCTATGCATAGATCAGGTGATTGAGGAGGTTTTTAAATATTTCTGTTGCCAGTGGATAATATCCATTCAAGGACTACTGAGGGAAAGAGGCTAAGCACCTGTCCTCTGATTTCCATGAAGCCATACCGTTGATGCTTCTCTGTTTTGTAAGCTTTCTGGGCTTCTCTTTCAAGTTAATTTTCTTTATCACCATTGTGCATGGCCTCGACCAGCGGTGACAATTCTTGTGTTGTTGTCTTTCTTGTTACTTTTATAATCCAAAAATCATGCCCCAACTCTACCCTAGTAATCAAGCAAAACATGATCACGAAACAACAATCTCACTCTTCAATTTTCAACTGATTCATCATATAGTCAATGAATTTTCAACTCAAAAACCAGATAGTAACCCAGATAGTGACATTAGTTGAAACTTGGATGTGGCAATTTCCATTTTGTTGTCATTTTAGTTTGATATTATATGGGCTGAAATTTGGCCAGTGTTATTTTTAATAAATTTTGAGGGATCAAGTTTGATTTGCTTTGATTTAGCGATGTTTTAGGACTATGAGTATTTATGGTTTGCGAAGAGATTTTTTCTTTTATTTTAAACTCACTGTTACCAGTGGTTTGTTCAGATTGTTTCATGTAACATTAAATATGACTGGTGATTTGCAAATGTATTGCGAAGGTGATTCATGAACTTCTTTGTGGACTTCTTAAGTGACCTGTGATGAATTTCAAAGGTTGATGACAAAAGGAGGTGTTGGCATGAAACTTACACAAGGAAATTGGGACAGAATCCATTGCAAACCCATGACTTACCAAAATGTTCCTAGCCTTTAACAAGCAATGGTTCAAATGAAAGTAAAGTACTCGTATATTCTTTCTCTCAAGTGTGATTTGTATTAAATTATGTTGTGATTATATTTCTACAATATTTAAGACATGACATTTAATAGTTTCTTAAATTGCGTGAAGATAATCTTTGTGGCCTAATCTAGCAATATCAGATTGATTGATTATATTTCTACAATATTTAAGACATGACATTTAATAGTTTCTTAAATTGCCAAATGAAGATAATCTTTGTGGCCTAATCTAGCAATATCAGATTGATTGATGTGTAGTGTAATGTCCACATAAATTCTATTCCACTAAATCAAGTTTTATCTAGTTTTGTTGAGAGAAACTTCCAATTTTTATACTATTTCTTCTTTGAGTACCACCTGTTCTTTAGACAGGATTATTGATTGGCTTGGCAATATGCAACAGTTATATACACATCACCTTCCTGATACTGGTCAGTGGTTTCTCTTGGCATTGAATGAGAAGCTTCTTACAACAATGGTTAAAATATTGAGATCTTGTCTTATTGGGCTGCACCACTTTCTGATGTTAGTTATGATGCTGGCTTTCTCTGTTCTATTTGACTATGTGAAAGCTCCTGGCCTTGGGTTAGGTGCAAGGTACATATTCACCATGGTAATTGGCCATCTCCTTTGGGCCATAACATTTGTATCTACCACTCTGCCATCAGCCCAGCCTTGGTGTGCTTCGGCAAGGTTTAGTGTCCTACATACCCTCATCATTCGACACAAAAATATAATGTCCCCCATGCTTCAGATGCTATTGCTATTCGTCAAATAATAAAAGAGGATATAGCATATGGTATGTATTGCTATTTAATTCAATTTACTTCATCTGTATGGTTTGATTGTGTCTCAGTATCCTTGATTTGGGGCCGGGACCCCAATTGGACATGATGAGTGCTCAGTTCAGTGTTTGTTTTTACACTTATTGCCTTAGGATTATGTTAGTGAATGATGTTCAATGCCTTCTTCCCGACTCACCACCATAGTTTAAATATATAGGTTGAATTGTGCACATTCATCAAATCATGGTAGTTTCTTATCACTGTAAGTGAGACGTGTGCAATATTTGCTTGCATTGGTCTTTTTATACAAAATTCAATCAAGTTACAGCTATGGCAGCGCCAAATGAAAGAGATTTAAGGTTTTTAATTATCCTTTTCTAGATAGACTAAAACTTTACTAGAAAGCTCTTAGTAGTCCTTCTGTTAATTTTGATAGTTAATGTATTATTAGAGTTCCTTTCTTATGTGTGTCATTTGTTCTTCAATATTATATGTTATTCTAATGTCTTATAAATTTGTCTCTTTATATCAAAGGTTTTGTTAAACACCTCTAATCTCTTTTTCAGCCAATGTTAAAAATTACCTGGTTGATTATTGATCAGATTGGGGTTTAATGAGCTTCTTAATTGACTTTGTCCATCCATTACATCAGAAGGATCTTTGCAAAAGGTTTCTTTCATTCATACATCAAAACCTACAATACAGGTTTTTATATACCAACTTACATAGAACCTTGAATCAAGTTAAATATATTTAGGCAATAACTAATTTACAACTATAACCTCTCTAAGATAGGAAAGAATCTCTTAAAAATAATTGTGCAAATCTCAATCAAATAGCTCAACAGTCCTCAAGTTGGTCCATAAATGTCACACATGCTTAACTTGTCAACAAACTGGGATAATATCTTACTTGAAACTGCTTTGTTGAGCATATCAACCAGCTAACTTTTGGATTAGATTATTTTCAGCATCATAATTTTTTTCATCCAACTTCTCCTTAATGAAGAATCTATCCACCTCCACGTTTTTCGTATGAACAAGTTGAACCGAATTATGGGCAATGTCACATGCTGTTTTACTATTGTGCTAGAATTAGATTGGATTTGTGTTGGTGAATAGCCTAGATCATTTAGAAGAAGTCGTAGCCATAATATTTCACAAATTCCAAGTGCCATTCCTCTAAATTCAGCTTCAACACTCGACAATGCAATGACATTCTATTTCTTACTTTTCCACATATCAAGGTTACCTCAAACGAAGGTGAAATATCTTGAAGTATATTGTTTGTCATTGATTGCTCTAGCCTAATCAGCATCATTATATGCATCTATTCTTTGATAGTCTACATTTTTTGTGAATAAAATTCTTTTTCCAGGAGCATACTTTAAATACTTTAAAATTTGCATAACTACACTCATATGCTATTCTTTAGGATTGTGCATGAACTGACTAACAACACTTAATGCATAACCAAGATCATGCCTAGTGTGTGCTAAGTACATCAATCTTCCTACCAATCTCTAGTATTTTTCTTTCTCAACAAGCACTTGATTAGGCTTAAAATTTAATTTCAAGTCTTCCTTCACAGGTGTATCAATTGATTTATGTAACGCTCCTAATTTTAAAAAGTCGAATAATACTAAAACATTTACAAAACACATATGACTGTAAAAAAATTTATATAATTTAAAAAAATTCATAAGTAAATTAATTAGTCAAATATTTCTAATATGAATAACTACCCAAAAAGTCTTTACCATATCATATGAAACAATAAATAATAATAATAATATCAAACTTGAAAAAATGATCACACCAAATAATAAAAATTACATATAACTTATAATTTTTTATCAGAAAAATAATAAAATTCGATAACCTAATATATAAAACTTCACTTGCATGAGCATTTTTTTTGCAAAATTATTTTTTTTATTGCTTGAAATACAATTGTATGTTTATGTTACCAATGCATATGATATAAAGTAATCACAATAATACAAATCATGAATAATTACAATTATAATAACATATATACTTATAAACAATTATATAAATATATGATAATGTCAAAATAATACTTTTATAAGAATATATAATTAAAAAATATTTTTAAAAATACTTTAAAATATATACAACTTTTATTGCGATTCTCTTTTAAAAAGTCTAGTATACTTGCTTCTGGATAATCATAATAAAAGTTAACTTAAACACTTTGACTTATAATCAAAAATTAGTAGTTATAAAACTCCTATATAGTTCCACATAACATATATAATCTCATTATATCTTAAATTTTTCTAAAATTAAGTATTTTTATAGTTAAAATTTAATCATTTATCCTAATACTAATACGCCATATGTTAAGGAATCTTAATTTTTAATTTTTAGAAAATACAATACATTTTCAAATGTTATAAAATTTTATAAAAATAATAAAAACATAGCAATAGAAATCCATCAAAAGTTTTGGATCTCAATTCACATTCTAATTATCTTAAATAAATTTTAATTTTAAAACATCAACTTCTGCCAAACAAAAATCAACAGTGAGCTATTTTTATTTAAAATTTTATAATAAATCAAAGATATAGAATTTTACTATGAAATTTTAGTATGATAAATTAAACATAATTATAAATCAATATATAAAATTTTATAATTTTTTAAAATATTTTGATTAATTAAAAAAATTTCGTTATTTAGTTATTCTACAAAAATAAGTAATTTTTTGTATTTTAAAGTTAAATTTGAAAAATCATTAAAAATTAATAATATAATATTTTTTAATTAAACAAAATTCATAATAATTTTAAAGATGTCTAGTTTATTCACTTAAAACAGTTTTTGACAAATTTGAAATACTTAATTTTTTAAAATTTACAAATTAAGTCACTATTATAATATTATTTTTTCTAACTATCTCTTCACAAATAAAATTTTTTTAATTTTTTAATCATGAAAATTGAAACCCTAAAACCACAATTTAATCATAAGTTTTAATCATCATAATCTATAAAACTTAAATAATAAAATTACTTATTAGACTAATAGCAAATCATTAATTTAAAAATTAATATAAAATAAAAAAGAAAACTTACTATTTATCCCTTATCTTTTCTTTTATTTTTATTTTTTATTCTTATTCTCTTTCTTTCTCCCAAATACATCAAAACGCTAAACACAAATCAATCATTTTATTTATACTAATATAAAATATCAATCTGTCTCTAATTTAATTTTTTATTTCTAAATAATCTCAAATTTATAATTTATTCCTAAAATATTTTTTATCTAATACATATATCTTTAAAAATATAACTTATTATCTATATATAAATATATAGCATATATTAAAGAAAAAGAGAGTGTTACAGTTGACATGTTGATATGCTAGTCTCTTGTAACAACTCTAAAGTGTATTTTCTTTATGAGAGAAAAATACCTTTATTAGATCGAGATAATTCGATACTAAGGAAATACTTCAAGGGTCAAAGGTCTTTCATTTCGAACTCACTCGATAAGTAATTCTATAAGCTTTTTCTTTCTTCAGGATCATTTCATGAAACCACCATATAATCTACATAGCCAATGAGTGCAATGGTCTTATTTTCTAGCTTATTTAAGAACAAAGTGTGGTCTGAATTACTCTAATGACAACCAAGAATTCTCATAGACTTTGTGAACTTTCCAAACTAATGTTTTGGAGATTATTTAAGTTTATATAATGATTTCTTTAATCTGTAAACCTTATGACTATGTAATTCTGGTATCATGCATTTTGGCGGAAGTGATGAATTTGAAAAAGAGAAAAAAAAGATAGATAATTTGGAACAAGAAAAGGAAGAGATTTTTAGGTGATTTCTCTTTAGGTTTTGTTTTGAAAGAAAATATTTATATTTTAGTGAGAGAAAGTAATGAATTTGGATGTAATTTTTGGGTTTTTATTTTGGTATGTTAGAAGTTTAGAAATTCTATCATTTTAAGTTCTTGAATTCATAATCAATAGGTATTTTGAATTAAATTTGATAATTTCACCGAAAAATTTCTTAACAATCATCGAAAAATTGGACCAAAATTGTTGAAAAATTTTTGGTTATGAGTGAAAATACAATATTTATAAAATTTTATTTTATTATGTAAATTAGAGTCTACTTGCTTTTATAAAAATATTTTTGGGTCATAATAAAATTTCTTATATTTTAGTGTTAGATTATAAAATACAAAATTTTTGAGTTTAGATTGTAAATATTTTTAAAAATTAATTTATATTTTAATATAAACAGTAGAAGTTATAAGTGTATCTTAATAGTTATCCGTTAATTTTATAAAATGATATTAGCTAGTAATAATAGGAAGAGAGAAAAGTCAGTAGAGTCATAGCATAATTGATTTTATTTTAGTTCAATTAGGTAATTTATATATAATTGAGTATTTTAACATTTTAACAACTAAAAAATAAAATTTTATACTTTCTTATTATTGTAAATAGAAAATAAATTTATTTAAAATATTTAAATTTTTTAATGTTAAAAAAATTTTAAAAAGTAGGGCACGTTTGTATTTTAGAAATATTAATATTTTATTTTTGAAAGTATAATTTTGGTATTAATATTTAAATAGCATATTATTATTTTATAAAACGTTGTTGAAATAACATAAATAAATTTTTTAGTTATTACTATGTGTGCTTAAATTATAGAATAGTATAAGATCTTTTATTTAGTATTAGTAATTATTAATGTTATTTCAGTTCCACAGTAAAAACTTATAAATTAAAATTATAGGTTATAATATCTGGATATAAAGCTCTAAAAATATGTAGGCTACATATTTCTTGAATGACAATCTCTAAAAATAATACCTCAAAACTGTACGTGAAATATAGTAATAAATAAATTATTTTGTTGTTTCATTATAGTTATTATTGTTTTATACTTTTATATGAAAAATAATTGGAAGCTTAGTAATTAATTTTTTTGAAACCTTTTTTATATTGACTTATCTATTAAGTTTTGACTCACAATTTACTTTTTAAGATTTTTTTAGATAGTTAGAGTTTGGGCAAATATAGAGGTAACATTACTCTTTGATTAGATATATTTTAAAAGAATATTTTTAATGTGTATATTATATATAAGTTTAGAATATAATATTTTGATGTTTCTAACAAATAATAATTTTTTTGTTGTAATGATACTGGAGATTGTGTATTTTTAATTAAAATAATGTATTAAGTTTTAATATTACAAATGTTTTAAGCTTTAATTTTGATGAATTTGTTGCAATGGTAGTTTGAGACTTTATAAATAATATTAAAAGTATTACGACAATTTAAAATTTTGCAAGATTAAATTTTAAGAGTGCTTATAATGCAAAGAAAATTCTATCAAAAATTTCTAAAATCATGCATCTTTAATTTTTAAATTACTTTATAAAATCTTAAATCATACATTTTAATTTGGGGTCGTGACAATTTGATATTCGAGTTTAGGTTTTAAATCGTAAATGGAATAATAGTGGATAGGTTGATGAAAATTTTCTTTAGTTATTCAGATTGGATTTGTGTTACTTTTATTAGTTAATTATTGTTTCTCTTATAATTTGTTATTTACTTATAATCTGTTAATATTAAATTTCTTAGTGTAATTTTAAAGTACAGTTCAGACAAGATATGATAAGTGGACTATTGTTAATAGAAGTAAACAGAGAATTTTAGGTATGGTTCTTAATGATTTAATAAAGTTACATAGAGATAGTGTAAGAGCAACATTGGTAAAACAATTGTCCATTATACAGATATTGATTTGGGCTATGGTGCAAATGGGGACAGAGTGCAAGAAGCATTAATGGATTTATGAGTTCACGAAAAATGGGGTTAATAAGAATAAATTAGTAGTATGATGTTTATTTTGGATTAGGCGATATTATAATATTGTTTGAACTAAAAGATAATGTACAAGAAATTTGGCAACAAACTCAACTAATGAAAGTAGCCAAAAAGGTTTAGTTATATTAGACTATTTTCCTATTAGAATAGAGCAATCTTCTAAACCTATCATTCTACTAGACCTTTTTCCTATCAAAATAGAGTAGGCCTTCGGGCATGTCATTCTTGAGAGTGATGATGCAATGTGGTAAAGGGTTAGTTATTAACTTTGTATAAAAAAAATTTATATATATATATATATATATATATATATATTATATTGGGGTTTATATAGAGTGAGAGTGACTATATTTATACATAAAATTTTCATTTTGTTAACGATGTTTTTATTGAAATAAAATGCTTATTATTTATTTTACATTGCTTTCTTATCAATATTATTTTGTTTTATTTAAAAATCAAGATTTTATTTCATTTGTTTTAAATATTTTTATATATTTTAATTTTATTTTCTCATTTCTTTGAATTTAAATTATTGTATTTTAGTATGTTTAAAGATAATAGAGAAGTTGTATCATCTTTTTCACAAGAAAAAGATGAGTTTGAAGAATTTTATCATATTATATACGAATTTGTTAGTACAATTTGTGGTTTTATAAACAATGAATCATCTGAATGTAATAAAGGTATTAAAATTAAGAGTGTGTCGGCATTGAAGAAGTTTAGACAATTAAATCCACCAATTTTTAATGAAAAAACCAACCCCATTGATTGTTGAGGAGTGGGTTCCACAAATCAAACATATTCTTAATGGGTTATAATTACTTAAAAAAATTTGAGTTAAACTTACAACTTTTTAGTTTGTTAAAGATGTCAATCATTAGTGGAATACTAAAAAAATTATTAAGTAGGAAGAAGAATAGACTTAAGGAGGCCTTTAAAGAGGTTTTCTTAAATAAATATTTTCTTGAAGTATTCCATGATGATATGTTAGATAAGTTTATACATCTAACTCAAGAAAGTATGTCCTTGTTGCTGTATGAAACTAAGTTTGAAGTCTTGAGTCGTTTTGATACTCGCATGGTAAAGAAGAATAAAATTAAACAATTTATGAAAGAGTTGAAACTATTGTTTAGACATGCATTGATAATGTTAAACCTTTGAAAATATTCTAAAGTGGTCAATCATGCTTTAATGATTGAACAATATGAGAAAGAGGTGAAGCATAGTATAGTGTAGTCCAAAAAGAGAAATTTTGAATAGAAAATTTCAAGATGGGGCAAGAAGAGGCAGATGAAGAGTCAATCTTCGTCATAAAATAGCAAAAAACTTTCATGTAACTACTGCAGTTTGTTTTAAATGTGGATTTGGGCCACTACAGAAATTCTTGTCTATACTTGAGGTAAGCACAAAGTCAGGTAACTAGTTTTAATGAAAGGAATACTCAAATTGTATTACAATAATCTCAATAAAATAGACAGTCACAATAAAGATAAAATAAGTGTTATTTCAGAGATCTCAGCAATTACAGAGTCGTGGTAGACCAAAGATTAAAGGTATGACTTTTGCACTTGCAAGTGAAATGAATAGGTCAAACCATACAATTGTGAAATGTATTTTTGTTTTGTTTAATATTATAATTAGAATTTTATTTGATTTTGGTGCTACTTATTCTTTCATTTATTTAGATCTTGTGTTTTTCTTGAGTTTAAAAATTAAACTTTTAGAATTTAAGTTGTTAGTTGAAATAAATATTGGGTGTAGTATATATCTTGATTGAATATGTCAGAATTGTGAAATCGATATGGGTGGTCACAGAATATCTTTTAGGCTATTTGTGATAGGTATAGTAAATTATGATGTAATTTTTAGGATGAATTGATTATCGTTTCTAGATACAACCATAGATTATTAGAAAAAAGAGAATAACTATTATTCTTTTATGTGGTGAAAATTTTCATATATTTGAAAATATAAGTAGCAATTAACCTTATACTTATACCAAATATAAGGGACACAAAGTTTATTTAGGATGGATAGTTAGTTTATGTTGTCGAGAGGATAATTTATTAAAAACGTAACTTATTCCTATAATTGATAAATTCCCTGATGATTTATCCGATTTGCCACCAAAAAGGGTAATATATTTTAGTATAATAACATACCTTAAAACTTCACTTATTTTAATAACTCCTTAAAAGATAACTTCAGTAGAATTGCGACAGTTGAAGGAGTAATTATAGAAAATGTTTAATAAAGGGTTTATTAGACTTAATACTTTTCTTTGGGGTGCATCAATTTTATTTGCTAAAAAGAATATGGTTGTTTTAGATTATTTATGGACTATAAGCAATTGAATCAAAGTGACATTAAAAAATAAATATTCATTACCTAAAATTAATGACTTGTTTAATTAGTTGTATAGTTTCAAATATTTTTCAAAGATTAGTTTTTGATTAAGCTATCACCAATTAAGGATTAAAGATGAAGATATTCAAAAAATTACCTTTTATACAAGATACGAGCACTTGAATTGTAGTAATGTCTTTTAGGCTAACAAATACTCCAGTAGTATTTATAGACTTAATGCATTGAGTTTTTCATTATTAACTTGATAAATTCATAGTGATGATTGTGAATGATATTCTGATTTATTCAAAGATACTAGAATAGCATAAACAACACTTGAGTCTTTTCTTGCAAGTGTTGAGGGAGCATTAGCTAAAAAAAAATTGAAGTAAATAAGAATTTTGAATAACTGAAGTAAAATTTTTAGAACATGTAATTTTTGAAAAAGGTATTTCTATTAACCTTGTTAAAGTGAAAACAATGTCAAACTCGAATAAGCTTAGAAGTGTGTTAGAGTTTAAAAGTTTTCTTAGGTTATTAGAATATTATCATGTATTCGTAAATAATTTTTTTCGAATTGCTATACCATTGACTTGGTTAACCAAAAAAAAAAAGATTGAAATTTAAGTGTTGTGATAAATGTGAGTAAGCCTTTGTAGAATTGAAAGAGCTGTTTGTTTTTTAGGATTAAATTTGATAGTTTCACCAGAAAATTTATGAAGAATTATTGAAAAATTGGATGAAAATAGTTAAAATTTTCTGTTGGGGGTGAAAATGAAAAATTTGTAGGATTTTATTTCATTTTGTAAATTAGGAGGACTTTTTTGTTTTTATAAAAATATTTTTAAGCCGTAATAGAATTTTTTATATTTTAGTATTAGATTGTAAAATATAAAATTTTTGGTTTGAATTATAAATATTTATATTAATTGACTAAGACATCGTGGGAATTTACCATCCATCCAACTCTTATATTGCTGAATTCTTCTGGAGGACCACCTTCAACTGAAATCACCCATGCACTAAATTGTCCATTTTGTACAGATGGATCGAATGTGCTAACAAATCCTCCAACTCGGTAATATTTCTTAGTGTTGTTTGGCACAGTAGAAACTCCTGCAAACTATGAGACAATTGATGCTCAATAATTACACTTGTTTTAGTATTTCGAAAATTTAGGTGAGAAAATAGATATCTTTTAAAGCATGTGTGAAAATATATGGGAAAACTAACATTCTTCGAAACCAGAAGCACCAGCTTGAAAGTCATTTGTAAAACTGGATTCAGCTCTTAACTGTTCGTGCTTTGTCATCCTTTGTATGGGAACAGTTCCTCTTGGACATTCGTCTTTAAAACCAAATTTTGAAGAGGGAGAAATATTGCTGGGCCGATCTGCAACAGCAAAACTAGGTCGCATCTGTTAAGTAGGCAAATATATATTCTCTTGGCTAGAGGAAAAAAAATAAATATTTGCATCAATAGATTATCAATTGTGATGCCGTGTGTTTATCAATTTATATGAATGAGTTTATACAAGAGGTTGCATAAGTAGTATTACTCCTTTGGATTTGAAAAATATCAATTTTGCTTTTAACATGGATGACTCAACCTTTAAATATTTGATTTTTCACTAATTACATATTTAAATTGTTAAATTATAAAATGACAATATGAAAATTATGCCTTGTTATTAGTATACATAATGCGTATGCAAAATGAATCGAGATTTCATGCTGATTAAAGCATGTAATTATTTTTTTTCAACTTTTCATTTATTTTATTACAAATGGATTGTACATGAAAGTGTTCTCATAGTGTATATAATTAGTATATATAATATTTTTCTTGAAAAATAAGGAAATTAATAATTGCAAGAAACTAAAAATGAACTAGACCTGGATCTTGTGACCTTTGAGTAGGGGATGGTCAAGAGCAGGTTGTTCATAAATGTCTACACAGTCGTATATGTTTCCATACTCATTCTGCAAATCAAGTATATCCTCAGATTTTTAAAAATTAATCACTGCCAGATGGTATGAATAAGCAGAAAATGAATTTTTGAAAGTGTGGCGATCTCACATCGAATAAATTACAAAAATTAGTTGAGTTCTACCTTAATCGTATGAACCGTAGGTCTCTTAACCAAATATACATCTTCTTCTTCTTCAGTTGAAATGATACTTATCCTTGATTCTACTGATATGAAACAAGCCACAACTGAAAATGTTGCAACATAAGCAACAGAAAGCTTGTAAAGATCCATCAAGAACAAAAAAAATTATGGCATCTCTCTCGCTGTCTTTTCTGAAATTTATATTGAAAGCAATAAATTCCTTATTAATTTCTTATGAGGAAATAATAGCAGCATCAATCTCTTACCAAAATTAAAAGGAGAGCAATTAATGTGATCATTAAAAAGAAAGAAACAAACCAAGGATAATAACTGGTAATTTATTTATATTTTAGTATAAACAGTATAAGTTATAAGTTTATTTTAGTTATTATGCACTAATTTTATAAAATGATATTAGGCGATAATAATAAGAAGAGAGAAGTCAATGGAGTTATAGTAGAGGTAATTTTATTTTGGTTTAGGAAAGTAATTTATATATAATTGAGTATTTTAATATTACGAACCTTGTTTTAAATTATTCACTTGTGCCATTTGCTTTGAGTTTTACAGTAAAATTCATCGACACTCAATAGGTTTCTTTCTTGGTGGACTATCAACAAGCTTCTAAGTTTCATTTTTTAATAATGACTGTACCTTTTCGTTCATAGCTACTTTCTACCTTGGATCAATTAAGGCTTCCTGCACACTGTTAGGAATGGATACAATAATTAATTAGTTGACAAATGACTGATTTGATTCCAAAATACAATGGTTAATACATAACAATTCATAGAATATTTAACTTTATTAAAGAGTTCGAGTTTATATGTGGGTTTAGGAATACCTTTGGTGTGACGATGTGGCAACTGTTTTCTTATAGGTTCAGTTATTAGACAAGGATCCTTGGCAAATGATGGGTGTGGTGCCGTTTTAGTTGCTTAGGGTGCTGGAGCCTAGTATTTGGGTGCTTTAGATAAATGTGTATTATCACTATCTTCCAATTCATCACTTACCTTGTGGCTTTTATCAGTTTCTTCACTACAATCAGAGGTGGTAGTTATATCTTGGTGAATGTAAACATCATATTCATCATAGTTTAGAGTTTGGTCTTCCTTGGGATGCTCCCCTCGAAGATTAGGTTTAGATGGAAAATCCATGTAGTTTTCATGGAACACAACATCCAAGGTAACAAACATGCGATTTGTAAGAGGATGATAAGAATGGTAACTTTTTTTGTATAGAGCACATCCAAGAAACACACATCGCAATGATTGAGGTTGTAATTTGTTGCAATGACGTGT
Source organism: Swietenia macrophylla (assembly GCA_032401905.1). NCBI lineage: Eukaryota > Viridiplantae > Streptophyta > Magnoliopsida > Sapindales > Meliaceae > Swietenia > Swietenia macrophylla. Next base: position 7,163,581 of record CP135580.1, on the reverse strand, counting down.
GTGAAGATGATCAAAAGCCACACATCCCAATATATGGGGCGGTAAGTTTGGGAGGTTTGGAGCAACAACGGCTTCAACAAGAGCCTGGAATAGTGCGCAAAAATCAATAATACTGTATGGTACTGGATGGCACCCTATTAATCAAATATGCTGCAGATATCAATTCATCTTCCTAGTAAGATAATGACCTATGAGCCTCTAGTAGTGAAGCACAAATAACTTTCAATAAATGGTGATTTTTTTTTCTTAGTAACCCTTTTTGGTTGAGGTGTGTGTGGACAGATAGTTTGGTAAATAATACCTTGGGACTTTAAGAATTACTAAAATTCGGACATATATTTCCCGCCATTGTCACTATTAAAAACTCTAGGTTGAGCATTGTATTGTGTGCATATCATTTAATGAAAATTTTGAAACAAGAAGTTCACTTCACTTTCATTCTTCGTTAAACATACCCAGGTTAATCTTGTACAATCATCAATAAATGTAACAAACAATCGCGCTCCATTCATTATGGGAACATGTTATGGACCCAAAATATCAGTGTATAATTATAAAAAGAACTATATTTTTATTCAAATTCAAAGGGAATGAAGTACAATGACTTTTTGCTAGTTCACAGACATTACACTGAAAATTAGAAGCACTACATCCTGCAAATAAATGAGGAAATAATTTTTTCAAGTAACCAAAAGATGAATGTCCCTCTTTCCATGGGAACTATCCATAAACAAGACATGATGTTATCTATTCGAACTATTCTGCATCCAGTCAAGATAGTACAACTTCCCACATTTAATACCAGATACAATCATTTGCTTTGTTTGGATATCCTTAAACATTCAAAAATCAGGCCAAAAATAACAACACTATATAAGGCAGTAGTTATTTGTGAGACAGACAACAAGTTATAGTTCAAAGAAGGAACAACTAGTACAAAATCTAGCCATAAAGCATCAGTAACGGGTACTAATCCTTCTCTAACAACGGTGGTGGAAGCTCCATTGACAATAGAAACAAATTTTTGTGAGAAGTTATGAATGGATGAGACTTGTCTAGAATCAAAAGTCATATGATTAGTAGCACTTGAGTCAATTATCCATTTACTATTTGGAACCAATGTAGAGATAGCCTTACCAGTCAGAGTTGTAGTTGCGGCATGAGCAGAAGCAGTGCCGACAACATCATTCTCCTTTTTGGTTTCAGCAACAGCAGCGGTAAAGGTGGTCTTCCTAGAATTCTTCCAGCGGCAATCACGGTTGTGATCCCACCATTCTAGATAACCAACAAGTTCAAAGCACCGACTTTTGGTATGGCCAGTTTGTTCATAATGAGTGCATTAGTAGAAATTTTTGTTTGCACCATTTTTCAGATGACCGAACTTTGATTGATCAGATGGATTTTGAGAGGTTCGATTGTGTGCCACGATTACTGAGGCATCAAGATCTTCAGGTTCGCCATTCATCATTGTGTGGCGAGCAACTTTGCAACGAATCAAGGTATGACATTCATCGAGTTCAGGAATAAGATGCCTTCTCAAAATTTCACCACGAATTTGTTAAAAATCACCACCTAATCCAGCAAGAAAAATGTGTACCCATTGAAGTTGCACTGAATTGTGATAAGCTTCTGCATCTTTCTCATTCTCCATGACCACCTTATAGCGATGATCCAATTCAATGAAAATTTCGGTTAATTCTCCATAATTTACAGAAAATGCTCTTCCTTTTTGTTTGGCAAAGAAAGCTTTCTGATTCAAAGCATATACTTGCAGTTCATCTGATCCATCATAGAAAGCCTAAGAGCTTTCCAAACATCACAAGCCGTAGGCAGACAAAGGTAGCGTTTTATAGTATTTGGGGCCATAGACATCAATAAGATTTTTTTGATTTTCTGCGTACCACTTTTCATACCATGCATCTTCCTTTGTTAGGATTGCCAAGGTGCCAGGGATATAGGAGAGCTTCTCTTTTTCTGCAATATGCGTTTCAATAATTTGAGACCATATATCATAATTTGTCTCATTAAGAATAATTCCTGCATTGAAAGAGGAACCTTTAGATTGAATGATGATGGGTGCAAATTTGCTACCCATAGTGTTAAAGCCTGGCTTGCTCATGGTGTTGGTTTGATAACAAGGCTAGGTGTTTGATAAGTCAGTCAGTGGTGAGAAAGGCAAACAGAACAGTAAAGGACTTGTCTTGGCTCTAATACCATCTTGCAAAGGATTCTCTCATTCATACATCATAACTTACGATATAGGTTTTTATTTATCAACTTACATAGAACCTTTAATCAAGTTAAACATATCTAGATTATAACTAATTTACAATTGTAACCTCTCAAAGATAGGAAAGAATCTCCTAAAATAATTGCATAAATCTCAGTCAAATAACTCAACAGGATCTTTATGGTACAGTCTGCTGAAAAAAGCTGGCGGTGGTTGCAATGACCTTATATATAGTGGTCACATGCTTCTTGTTGTATTGACAGCTATGGCATGGACGGTATTAATTCAAACCTATTTAAGTAGTGACGTCTCTTCTTCCAATGGTCAATGCAACTGAGACCAAATGACTAATTACTGAATCTTCTTGGCCTTTTGTCTTAAAAATGGTTGCAGGAGGCGTATGGAGGGTTTAGATCAGCTTTCACATGACTACTTGTAATCTACAGTGCCCAGAGAGAAGTACGAGAGCGCCACCATTACACTGTTGACTGCATTGTGGCCATATATGTGGGCATTCTCCTATGGAAGATGACAGGTTTTATGTGGCGGGCCAAGGATTCATCTAGAGTTAAATGATTGAAAAACTCAAGGAAATCTAAAGGTAACCGAACTCCTCATAGAAGTCGAGTTGGGCAGTGAAGAAACCCAGAAGAAAGGCCCTGGCAAGGGAATGTGGCTATTTGCTAGTTCCACCGTCTTCTTTACAGTCACTATTGTTCTACTGGCCTTGGCATGGACGAGCGATTGATGTTAATTTTTTTTTTTTCCTAACACGAGTTCTACCACAGTTTTTGATGTTAGACATCGATGTATTTCTATGTAATGCATGACTTTTTCTTACTTAGAACATATAGGTTTCTTCCTTTGTTGATGGGGAAGGCAAGGCTTATACCCCCAGAAATGATGAGGTTTTAACACTTTTAACACCCAAAAAAAAAAAAAAAAAAAAGGAGTAGCAGTTTATCCGACTTTAGTACTGTTTAGTTTTTTGAACATTTGCTGTTAAATTTTCTTTAACCTGTTTGTTTGATTATAAAAAATAGATAAAAATTTCATTAATCTTTGGCTAATCAATATATATATATATATATTTTTTATCAACCATTTACAGCGCTTGCCTTTGAGAGAGTATTTTCTTGGTTGAATATATTAGAAAATTAATGTTTTTTATAACGAGGAGACGTAACTATTGATTTTAAATATTGTAAAATAAAATTAATCCTCAAGCAATCGCAGTTTGTGAGGCACTTACTTTAGCTTCACATTGTTGTTAATATTTATTAAAATAAATATTTGAATGTTAATTATGGTTGAGGTAATGACACTTTTCATCAAGTCATATTTTTATTCACAATAATATATATTTAAAAAAATATATAATATTTAAAGTATTATTTAAATTTGTTGTTTATCAAAATAATGAGTAATTAATTTATAAACAAAAATGGCATTTTGTTAAGGTTTTTTTTTTTTTTTTGGTTGTTGAAGGGATTTTTATTCTAATACTTTTAAAAAATAATGGTGTTTTATACAATATATTTTAAATATGTTACTTCTATGAAATAGCGCGTAGCAATAAAATTTTCCAAAAATAGCGCGTGGGAATCTGGAACTTTAAGTCTTTGGTGGCTGCTGCCAGAAAAATATCAGCAGCCGATGCCAACGGATGATTTTCAGTGAGAGAGCTCCAGTAACAACCAATCAACTCTCCTCAATTTTCACACGTGAGTTCTTTTAACACCGTCAGATATAAATACCAGTAAAAGATCCAACCATCGAACGGATTTCAGTGATCCACCTTGATCACTCTACATCAGCCCTATCGAAATCTTCCTGGCTTATCTTGCTTTTTACCTCCTCTCCACCCTGCAACAACATTTCGTTATTATATCCAAAAAAAAAAAAATTCCAAAGCTCAAAACTTTCCAAATTTTTGGGGATTTTTTTTTGAAGGTCAGTTTTAATGGCGATTTCTGTGTCGGCGTCTACTATTCCTTCTTTGAATACTAAAGCATCAGCTAACAGTTCATCGAAACTCTCTTCGTTGTCTTCTCTGCAATTCCCCGTACAATTTCGCCGGATTCGAATTTCTAACAACAGGGGGATTTCCTCTGCCACCAGGCCTCGCTTCCTTCTTCCGGTACTTAAATTAATTTGCCTTTCTAGCTTTATCATGATAAGTTTTTGATTTTTGTCAATGGGGAAAGGAAATGTTTGGTTTAGGATGTAGAATTGTAAAATCTGTAGCTGAAACTGTTTATTTATGTGGGAATTGTAAATTTAGTGAAATATGATCGCAATATCCGCCGTCAATGAATTTGCTCTAAGTTGACCATTTTTATCAAGCTTTATGACATAGTATCAGTTATTGTGATTATATTTCTATCCACTAGTAGTTCAGTGATGATTAATCAGCTTGTTGATTGAACTATTAATCATTCTCCCCCTTTTGATTTCAAATGTTATGTAGTATGAGGTTGTTCATGATGAATGGTGAAACAATACAACTGAAAGTTGGGAAATTATAACGAAAGAGTTGGAGATTGGAGCGGTAATTTGGGGTACAGCCCCAAACATGACCATGATGTGACTATAGGTCTCATTAAGGAAGATGAATTTGAGATCCATTTCCTATTGTTTCTATTCTTAAGTAGTTCCTGTTAAAATTTTCATTTTTACATATTAGGTTTAAGAGCAAATGTATGGTAAGCTATTTGGATTGGCTATTTTGGTATAACTTTGCTCAGTTTATATATATGGATTGGCTGAGCTATGGAGGTGAAGCTGCTTTTGTGAAACAATAGTTGACAGGTTATTTTGCTGAAATAATCACTGTAGGTGGAAGCAAAGAAGCAAACATTCTCCTCCCTTGATGATTTGCTGGCGAATTCTGACAAACCTGTATTGGTTGATTTCTATGCAACCTGGTAATTTCTATCCTTTTCGCTCTTCTGTTTTTTGCTTCCCTCAAAATATGTTTTAGAGTATGGTGAAGTAGCTATTGGTTATTATTGCATAGGACAAGATGCATCTTATGATATATAGCTTTTTCATGTTTGTAAATGTTGATGTGAGAGATAAAAGGAAGCTTATGAACATTTGATCTTTAGGCTACAATTTGAGGTGGAAAATTTAAATTTGTAAAGCATAAGTAGGACATCAATTTGTTAAAATTTAAATTAATATCGAAAATTAGAGAACCCATGCTACGGTTTGCAGGTGTGGTCCTTGTCAACTCATGGCACCCATTCTCAATGAAGTTAGTGCTGCGCTGAAAGATAAGATTCAGGTGGTGAAAGTTGATACTGAGAAGTACCCTAGAATTGCTGATACATACAGAATAGAGGCCTTGCCAACTTTCATCTTATTCAAGGATGGAAAACCCTATGATCGCTTTGTAAGTTGATGTAGTATCTCTTGTATTTGCTTTTTTTGATAACTTTGACATCTTTATGTTCTGCCATGTTAAAATGCATAAAAGTGGATTGAGACTATCATGAAAACCTGAGGCAATTTTCTCTTCTCATGCCTGTGAAATATAGTGGTATGATTCAACTTCTAGTCAGTTGTATTTTTTACAATGGTCAAGCTTGGTGGTCACTGGCCAGACTTTTGGATTTTTTCCTTGCAACATTTAGTGTTCTCAATAGTGATTCTGTTACTGACAATGCATAAATTCTTGGGTTTTTTTCCAGTATGAGAGTCTTTTTTTTTAGCCTGGCTAATATTTTTCATGCAAATAGTATAGTCATCAATAACTGAAGGATTCATGTGCTGTCATTTATTCCACATGTAGATGATATCAGCAGTTTGTGAATACTGCAATGTTGGATTCCATTTGGTTTTCAATTAACTTTTTTGGTTTCAACAGCCATTTATGTTGTTCTTCAAGATATTGTTCAATTTGAAACTCTTACAACAATCGTGGACTGATTGTTCCTCAGGAGGGTGCACTGAATAAAGATCAGCTCATTCAACGCATCGAAAATTCATTAAGTGTTAAGCAATAGTTGCGGTGGTGAGCCATCCATGTATCCCTTTCAATTCAAGTTCGTCCTTAATCCTCAAAGAGTCCTTCTAAATGAACTTCCATCTCTCGCTAGGTCATTCTTTACCTTTTCTGGTGTTTGGCAGTTGCCGAGGTTCAGCCAGGAAACAAAAGTAATCAAGTTGTTAGATTGAAAAACTGAATTTTGTAAATGAAAGAATCCACAGACCCCTTCTTTCCTTTTCCTTCTCTTTGCTAGAATAACTTGTCTGTACCCAAAAAATTCATGTCATAATTTTTTTTCAGGTTATCCTGTGGATTTATTATTCAAAGAAAAAGTCTGTTGTGATGACTGGTGAGAATTTACGTATTGCGCTTTACATGTTTGATTATTGTGTTTAATGTCGTCGGTGATGGATGACTGACTAAGAAGTCCTCCATCCGGGTGCTATTGAGACAGCCTGAGTGAGAGTCTGGTGATCCATCCAATTCCAGAATCATTGTTTTCTTCTGCTCATATGCGGGACCATTGGCTTTGCTCTGACGCAGTTTTCTTGCTAGTTTTTATATCATCTACTTCTCACTTGTTCCCTTATGGAAATAACTTTTTTAGTTTTAGATCAGCATGCAATAACATCACAGGATTGAGTTGGATGGATTATTTTTGGTTCAATTCTTTTTATATTCAAATTTTATTTATTTATTTATTTTGTATAAAAATTAAAAAATAACAAAATAATCAATCATTTATAATATTGTGCCCAATTTTAAAAGCAGTTAAACTATCAATTATTGTCGATTTCGATGAGAGAGCATTTTTTATTTTTTAAATATTAATTCAATGGTTAATTAACTTAAATATTCTGATTATATAATATTTATTTACGATAATTATTCACTAATGACAGGCGTGTTAGCAATCATAGAAAGCATGGAAACCACTTCAACAATTTTAGGATTCCAATTTACTTATTTTTAAAAGAAAAAAAAATCATATAACATTCTTATTTATTTTCGTATTTTCTGAAATACAAAGTTAAACATAATAATAATAATTTAAAAAATTTTAAAAAACGTCACTTAAAAAGATTAATGAAACCACCGCAACTGGGACTCAAGACTCTAAGAGAACCAGGTACAGAAAACGGAGATGGAAATGAGAGCGAAGGAAGAAATAGAACAAGGCGAAGACATAACACCGCCTCTCTTTCCTCTCACATTCTCTCTTCACGACGCTTTTCTCGACTCTCACTGTTCCACTTGCTTCTCTCCTCTTCCTTTTCCTTCCTCTCCACTTCTTCGTCCCACCACCACTCCCCTCCTCTACTGCTCGCCTCACTGCTCCTCCCTCCCCCGCTCCCCCTCCGACCTCCGCTCCTCCGACCTCCGTGCTGCCCTCCCCCTTCTCTCCCTTCTCCACTCCCCTCTCCCCACTCGTCCCCCTCCCCGTCTATTTGGGTTACTCACCAACCGCGACAAGTTAACATCTTCCACCGACTCGGATGTCGTGTCCAAGATTCGGGAGGGAGCGAGGGAGATGGCGGAGGCGAGAGGGAATTTGTCCCGCGACGCCATTTGGGAGGAGGCTGCGCTGTGCTTGGTGATGACGAATGCCGTTGAGGTGCAGGATAAGAGTGGGCGTGTTTTGGGGATTGCCGTGTATGATAAGGATTTCTCTTGGATTAATCACAGCTGTTCTCCCAACGCATGGTACCGGTTTTTGAATTCGGAGACTGACGGGGCGTCTTTTGGGGACGAGACGAAGATGCGGATTGCTCCGCACGTTTTCAACGCCATTGGAACTCAGGTAAACTCACTGCAGTTTGTAAAATTTATGAACTTGTTTCTTGTTTTTTGAATTGACACTTGAGGATTGGCGGGTGCTTATTTCAGGGAGAGAATGATACTTTTAGCAACCATGAATTCACACAAGGTTGTAATTTTATATAGATTATATTTTTACATATTTGAAGATTTTGGATTTTTTAATTTAAATGTTTTTTAATTTCTGAATTTGTTTCCTTGTTTTGGCTGTTGAAGGAAGTAAGAGATATGGTCCAAGAATCACTGTAAGGAGTATTAAGCCAATTAATAAAGGCGAAGATGTAACTGTGGCTTACACTGACTTGTTGCAACCTAAGGTACATTACATTACATATCAAGTATGTGTTTCATTTGGTATCAGATAGATAATGTTCTATTAGTTCTTTTCGGTGTTTGTGTGATGACTCATTGGCGGAATCATTCAAGTGATTGTGTGAGATAACTCATTCAATTACAGTTTGGTTCGTCAGGTGAATTTTGATCTCTGTGTGCTTAATAGCTAAGGAAGTACTATAGGATATAGTTTCTTAAATGAGTAACTAAAAAGTGATGGTGGAGTTAGTGGATTTCTGAAGGATGATCCATTTGCTTAAGTTTTGTATTTTTAGCCTCCTTTATCTGCTTACATATATAATGACATGGTAGAAACTCATCGCCTAAAAGGAAAAATCGCAAACTTTCTTCCGTGCTAGTGCATCCAATAAAATCATTGTGACTAATCTAGCTTACTGAGGTTATCAGACAGATAAATAAATAAATAAATAGAGGAGCAAGAAAGGTCATTCATTAATTTATTAGTGCACGAATTGTATGTAAAAGGAAGAGATGAATCTGAGTGGATTAACTCTTTTGCCATGGATAAAGACTTAGCTATGTTTTCTGTGGATTCTATTGTTATTGACTAAACATCTGGTTGATGTCATATATTCAATTATAAGTTTCCTTCTTGTCATCATATTCATATATATATTCAAGTTAGCGTATGGCTGGAATTGAAGTGTTGTGCCTTTTAATTCACAATTGCTATGGGATAAATCAGTAGATGTCCAATTTAACTGGGAGGTTGAGTGGTAAAACATTAGCTGCCAATTGAAAGTGGGTGTTTACTGAACACAGTAGTTTCAATTCCAAAAATACCTTTATGTTATAATGTTACCTGTTCCAATCGTTGTATGATAATTTGTTCGTCATTCTTTTTACTCGTAAGTTCTTTTCCACAAGTTTGTATTTTTTAAACCAATTTTATGTTTTAGGAAATGAGACGATCAGAGTTATTGTCAAAGTATCAATTTTTCTGTTGCTGCAGGCGATGCACTGCATCACCCCCAACTTATGTAGATCTCGCTTTAGAGGTAAAAGTTTGCAAACCTATTAATGTTAATGTGTCAGTATCATTCAGATTATCATAGTTTCCTTATGCCTCCGCAACTGTGATCATTGCTGATTGATTCATCAGTAACATGTGCTCTCTCTTCCCTCCACACACACGCCCCCCCCTCACCATAGCCATCCTTACATTGTTACTTATCCAAGTTGTAATAAAAGCACCAAACTTTGAATCAGAACTGTAGTCACCATATTCCTCTGATTCACTTCCTAACCTCCACATCATTTGACTGAGAGCAACCGAGGACAGCAAATAGTGACTTTGCAATATTTGTTTGAATAATATGGAGGTGCATGAATTTTATAAACAAGTGGTTTGAGAAGAACTTTAACTCAAGGTCTTTTTTTCCTTTCAGGAAATTTCTGTTTCTAATGTGGAGTTTTCGAGCTTGAGTTCTGATTACAACTTTCATCGGGTTGAGGCAAATCAAAAGTTATCTGATTACATGGATGAAGTTATATCCGAGTTTCTGTCAGTTGGTGATGCCGAATCTTGCTGCAAGAAGCTTGAGAACTTTCTTACTGAAGGTCTCGTGGGTGAGCTGTTAGAAACCAAGGAAGGAAATTTACAGCTGAATTTCAGGTTGCATCCACTGCACCATCTCGCTCTGAATGCCTATACCACACTGGCATCTGCATATAAAATCCATAGAACTAACTTCTTAGTTCTCTATTCCGACACTGGTGCAGCTTTTGACATGAGCAGAGCAAGTGCCGCATACTCATTGTTGCTTGCTGGTGCAACTGACCATTTGTTCCAATCTGAATCTTCTCTGATTGCATCTGCTGCTAATTTCTGGGCTAGTGCAGGGGAGTCTCTACTAACTCTTGCTAGAAGCTCAGGTTGGAATTCATTTGTAAAACCAGCATTGCCTGTTTCAATTTCTTCCCTTGAGAATCATAAATGCTCCAACTGCTCATTGATGGATGGATTTCTAGCGAATTCATTTCTCACTCAAGCTCTAAATGCAGATTTTCATAAGATATCTAGTGAGTTTCTTGATTGCATCACTAATAAAACGCGAAAAGTCTGGAGTTTTCTTATAACAAGATGCAGGTTCTTACCAGCATTTAAAGATCCCATTGATTTCAGCTGGGTTTGGAATTCTCCTTATGCGTGGAATTTTCAGGCAAATTTGGGCAGCAGTGAGGAGGATTCTTACTCTGGAACCGAGGAGCAGGAAAGTATTTCTTTTATAGCACAGCTTGGTGTTCATTGTATGTTATATGGAGGATATCTAGCAAATATATGTTATGGTCCCAATTCCGATTTGAATTATCACATTAAAAATGTTTTTGAAGAGAAATCGAATCAATGAACTTGATATTTGTCATTCCCCGTGAACAAGAAGCAGAAGATTTTAGTGTTAGGGTATTTTGTAAATGTTTATACTTGATACAATGAAGCCTGTTGGGGTCAAACGACAACATGTTAATCGTTCCTTGTGACATCTGAAGTATACTTATTGATGATTTAGCAGCAATATAACTGTAGGAGTCCTGCCCGGTTTTCCGTTTGGAGTGTTCAATGCCGTTACCTAGGACTAACAAACTTTAAAGCAGTAAGTTAAAAGCACAAAACAAATAATTAAAAAAACTTAAAACATACCCCAAACTTAAAAATTGCATTGTCCTCAGTGAAATAGAGAAAAAGAAAAAGAGAAAGAAAAGACAGAAAATTAACAAAAATGCAGAAGAACAACCCAGAAATATACGAATATAATCTTCCTGATCCTCACTCGTTGTGGCTTTCTCTACGTTCAGCGGTTGTTGTGGGAGAAATTAAGTAGCTGGTGAAAAGTGCGAGGTGTCAAACTTACACACACACACACATATATATATATACACACATATATATTTTGATGGGGCCGCAGCATTGAGAGAGTCAAGCTGCAGGTAAAAAAGGGGAGGGGAAACTAAACTTTTATTCTTGCGGGGCGCCACAGTGCTGGGGAGCTAAAGTTGCTGCGCTGTGGTTGCTGGATTTTAGCGCAATTTATGCTATTTTTTTTAACGCTGCAGCACCGGGATCCTGAAGCTGTGGCGCTCAGGATCGTGGAATTTGGTGATTTCGCCCCATTGACCTCCCCACACTTCGTCCTTTTTACGTTTTCGATCTCTTAAAGGCTGAAGTGACCCCGCTACAATCCTCCAAACTTGCTCAGTTCTCTGCATGTAACAGTTAAACGCGAATAACTTAATAAAAATGAAAACATAACAATAAAATAATCACACAAACATTAAAGAGTAACAGTAAAACGATTAACTAAAGTTGTAGAACTCTTGGGTTGCCTCCCATATAGCACTTCATTTATAGTCATCAACCGAACTCTTCAACGTCTGTAATGGTGAGATTGGAGCAAGATAGTGATTTTCTTGCTATCGAAAACAGTGTCCAACAACGGCTTCAATTGTTGCCGGTTCAGCTTAAACCTCTAAACATTATTTTGTACTTTCACATAATCTTTCTCATTAAACTATTGTAATCTCTTAAAAGTATCTATGTTAACTGACCTACTTAAACCTGCCCCCAATAGCTTCAACTTGTAATTTACATGAAATGTTTTTTAGTGCAACAATCAACCGTATTAACTCAAAAATAACTTGCTGCTTTACTTTGGTGCTTTATTTTTTTGAAGACATTACATGAGACTTGTTCACATTAAATTTTCAAAATAAGCTGTCCTTAATGCTTTTACCCTAGCTAAAAATGGTTGACCAAAAATAATTAAAAATTTTTGATCTTCTTCCATGTCTAGAACAATAAAATTTGCTAGAAAGATATAATATTTCAAAAAATGTTAAATAAATGCGTGAATATTACAAAATATATAGATATTAAACGATTTTGGTGAGCACTAAATTATAAAAAAATTTAGATAAAATTGTATAATTTTTAAATAATTATAGTTCATGTATAATTCTAGAAAGGTTCGGGATCATTCTATAATTATATACCCTAATATTTTTAGTATTTTCAAATCAATCCCACTTCTTTCTCTCTCTTCACTTTTCGATTACTTCTTCGACAAACCTCTTCTCGACTTCCGATCGACACTATTTTTGGATCACACATTCTCCTTGATATTGTCGTTCTATAGCCATAAATTTTATCTCAATATGATTTTCAACAAGCTAGCAAATTCTGTTTAAAGTTTTAAAAATTTTTTAACTCAACTTTTTGGCCAACTGCGACCTCCTCTAAAAAAATTTAACATACCGGTGAACTCATCTTAATGAATAGAATAAAATTATCTAAATTTGGATACAACAAATGCTAAATTTTTTCCAAAAAAATCATTAGGGTTGTTATTTTCTAGCTAAATTTTTAGCAAACGGTTCGTTAAATGAAAAAATGGACCATACCATTGGATTCAGAACGTGAAAAATTATAAAACTTATAAGGATCTATTGCCTGAATCACCATATGATGAGTTGCCATCGCCGTTGACTAGCGTTGACAACGAGTTGACTAATCAACAATCAACTTTCGGTCAATCCTTTCATTTTAGGCTTTCTGAACATTTTTTTTAACCATGAAGGCATCCGATGAACTTGCTTCGATAAGAGAAATTCAACTATGAGCCCAAAATTACCAAACAACTTTTTAAATTAGAAAGCACATAAATCAAAGTGATCAAGGTATGGATTTTGTCATTTACTTAGTTATTTATTTTTAAAATATAAATTGGATATATATATATATATATTGCATATGTTAATAATTATGATTATGACTTAAAATTAAATTTAAATTATTTAAAATTGATTATGTGTTTTGATGATAAAATGTTTGAGTAGCACATTTTACAAGTATAGCGTATCGAATTAGTATTAATTTAAATATATGAAAGATATGATTTTAATGAATAGTATGCATGATGAATTTTATTAATTTCTAATCGCTATATTGTCTAAATTTTAATTAAATATTTTATATTACTTCTATATCATTATAATGGTGATGTAGCTTTGGGCTAGTATGTAATATGTATGTGTGTGTGTATTAAATATTTTTGTAGTTACAGTATGTAATCTATAGCGGGCCTTTAAGACACATAGGCAGATGAAAGTTGAATGAGAAGTGATGAATGGATGTGGGTGTACCTTCTCAGTATATTTTATATTGACTAATTTATATTAAATTGATAATACTTATTTTTGTTGTGCATATGTATGTATGTATGTATATATAAAGTATAAATTTTCAACTTTAGTATCATAGTTTTTGAATTTAATTATATAAATTTTTGGATAAAACCAACTAAGTAAGTGATATAAATCTTTACTGAGTACCATAATTTTACTCACCCTTTCTTTTTTCCCTTCAAAAACATTTTTAGCGAGCTATGGATATCAAGAAGCAAGTAGTACACTTAAGTACTAAAATATAAAAACGAGAGAGTTTTTAATTGTTAGTTAGTTGATACGTTCCTATTGATTTGTATTTAAATTATTAAAATTATAACTATATGATGATACATAATTTAAATAGACCATTAGAATTTAAATTATTTATTTTTAAAATAAAGCAAAAGTTTATATATTCTTATGAGATTTTATTAGATTTATTATAATTATTACTTTTTAAATATATTTTAAGATCTCAGAGCACTTTTTGACTATTACTTTTGTTAAAAAATTTTGACATGTTTAAATTAGAATTTTGATTTTTTAAACTTAATAGTCATTCATTTTAATTTAGAGCGTAAAAAAAGATGTACTTATCTATTTTGTTTTCCCTATACTTAGTTTATTGAACATGGAATTAAATTGATACTTGCTCTTAGATTACATATGCTCTGTCAAGATGGGTATTTCTATAGTGTAAGAAGGATTTTTCACTTTGATTGTAGCTTTTTCTACAGAATTATGTTGTACTCCTCAATAAGTGTAACAGTTTCATATTCCTTCAACTTCTTCTTGTTGGAAATAATATTCTTCATAAACTTCACATAACTTAGCATTTATTTCAAAACATTTTTAAAAAGAACATTGATTTGTAGTTTCTTAAACATGAAGGAACTTTAAAAATCATTTGCTTAATTTTTGTTTGTTAAATTGTAATGATATAAAAGTAGAGAACATTAGATAAGGATTGTTCAAAAAGAGTTTACACCCTGTCTTTTCTTTCTCTTATTTATCAAAATTCTTAGAATGTTCAACCTTTTTAAACTGTACATTTTGCTTGACATCTGTAGTGCTTCTCTTGAATAATGTTGCCAATTCTTTGTTGTTACAAAGTGTGTGGGCATTCACACTCCTTAAGGTTTGCTTTTGTATTAAAATATAGTACATCTTGAGGTTTATTATTTATTGTATTAGTTAATTTTTCACTTTGTATCTCTAGGTTTCAAATAAATGCTACTCGATTCTAAAACATCGTCTTAATCTTTATTATTAATTAAGAAGTATGTATAGTAAGTTATGCCACTACATATTTTAAAGCTACCTTTTTCTTTGATTGTTACTAAAACCTTATGATTACTGTTGACGTCCTAGTAATGGCTCACCATATTTTAATTATTACTACAATATAAATTCGGGTGATTCTACCATCCCAAATTATATATGTTAGAATAATGGATGTTCCTCTACCCATTGAAATTTCTCACGAATTGCACTTATTCAGCTTTAAAAAAGATAAAAGAATTTCCTACCATGCAGTGAATACTAGTATGGGCTCCACTACACCATTCATACCTTAAAAGTAGGGTGTGAACGATGTTAATTGTTAATATCATCAATTGCTTAATGTTGTTATATAAGAAGATAAAATCGTGATAGTGTCAATTTTATGAATTTCAAATGCTCTCTTTGATGTAGAACATTCAAATAGCTATTGATAAGCATTTACAATCATTCTTCAAAAGTGCATACACATCATCATTTGTTTTACTTGTTAAAGCACTTTTGTTGTTGTGTTTGCCAAAATTATTGTTGAACCCCCTAATCCATTGTAAAAAATCTTCATTTGTAGCCATTCAAGATGTTCATGATGATGAAATCTTCTTAACAAGTTATTGTACCTTTACCAAGCTTTATATAATGATTCTAGATCATGTTGAACAAATACGGTAATATTATTTTTTATTTTTGTTGTCTTTGTTAGTGGAAAGAACTTAGCAAGAATTTATATACCAAATTTTTTCAAGTATTAATACTCCTTGCTAGTAAAGAAGTAAGCCAGATTTTTGTCTTGTTTCCAAGTGAGAATGATAGCAACCTCAATTTAGTGGCATCTTTGGAGACACTATTGCTCTGAAAAGTGTCAAATATGTTTAAAAAGCTTAAGCTATGAGTTGTAAGATCATTACTCTGTGAATCTACAAACTGATTGGATGTGACCATATGGATAATGGCTAGCTGAATCTCAAAATTATTTGCTTGAATTGTTTTGCATGCTATACTAGACATATTTTCATAACAGTAGGCATTGCGTAATCTCACAAAGCTTAATTATTTTCAAATACCTTAGGATTGTTAGCCATTGCTTCTTCTTGCCTTAAAGCTTTTCTTTTTTCCTTTTATTCTCTCTACAATTTTGCTCAATTTCAAAATCAAGAGACATGAGTAAACTACTCTTAGACTGTTACATATACAACTAAAAACACATGGAAAAAATAATAAAAAAAATTAAAAATAAAATTCAGAATAAGACTAAAAATATTTTAGTTTAATATTAGAATAAATAAATAACTCAAGTCTTGATAATTAAAAATTTGTTGTGAAAAATTACATAAGTATAATTGTATATTATTACAAACAAGTAATATAGTGATGACTAAGTAATGTTCTTATAGAGATTAATCATTTATACTTTAAATACCAATTTATACAATTCTTATTTTATCTGGATGAGTTAAATAAAAAGTTATGCTAAAAATATCAAATCACTACACTAAAGTAAGCAAAATTAAACATAAAATCAATAAAAAGAGAGCTCTATGGCATAAAATTTTATTTATACTAATTTGAATTGATTTTACTATTTTTATTATCTGAGTTTAAATTTATGGTTGATAATCAAAATTCTAAAAATATTCATCAAATTTTTTAGGATGATAATAAAAATATTTTTAATATATCAATTCATTATATTTTTATGTGAATTAAGATAATCAAAGATTTATTAAGTCTATAGATTTAATGCATTGATTACATTAAGCATACAAATATATTTTTATCTTACATAAATTTAATAACATTCAACAATAGATCACAAGTATAAATATCCTCCTTTTAAAGCATAATTATGGAATCAAAACATCTAATTAATGGTAATTAATTAAAAGCATTAAAAATAATGAAGAACATTAAACTAATAATTAAAAACTTCAATACATTCAAATAGGCAATCATCAAATCATTTTAGTTTAGATATATCATAACTCTAGAATATAAAACTTAGTTTATAATGTAATAAATTAAAACTATTATAATTAAGTTTAACATAAATAGAGAAATAAACAAGATAATAGAGAAAATATATATTTTTCCAAGTTACTAGTTAACTTTCCCCGTATCCAAGCTTTTTGTTGATGATTTCTTCTATCTTTTCTCTTGTTTCTCCACTGGTGGCTCTTTCTTTTTCCCTTGGTAATATCTCTTCCTTTTTAAAAGAAAAGAAGTTGGGAAAATAAACCAGCAATGTTGACTTTTTGGTATCGCAGCACTAACCCTAATATCCCTAGAGTTAGAGCTCTTAAGGTTTGAAGCCGACTTTGGAACTACTTACTATCTTCACTTATTCTTCTTGTTTAATGCCTTGACTTTAGAGATTTAGAGCCATGACATTGAAACTACTATTGGTGTCTTTGTATTTTCTCATTTTAAAGCCAAAATGATATCGTTTCGAGCTCAAATATTGCTTTTCTTATGTTTTTTCATTTATAACCTTGTTTTTTTTACTTTAAAATGACTCTAAATTTTTCGAGTGCCAATTCTTTCAAAACTAAAAATTAACAAAAAAATGTGATTGTACATTCAAAACACTTTTAAAACTTTAGCTAAAAAACAAGTTGAATTAATCTAATTTATAAGTTTCAAATCTTTCTATCAATAAAACAACTTTGTGTTCATTGTATGTTGCGAGGAAGATATGTAGCAAATATATGTTATGGTTTGTATTCCCATTGGACTGATGATATTAAAAATGTTTTAGAAGAGAAATCAACTTAATAAACTTGATATTTGTCATTCCTTGCGAATAAAAAGGAGAAGATGTTAATATTGAGGGATTATGTAAATGTTTATACTTCATGCACTAAAGCTTTTTAGGGTGAATAAGACAACATATTCATGGTTTTTTTAGGCAAAGGAAATATACTTACTGATGATTTGGTGGCAATATAGTTCTAGGCATTTGCCCTTTATCGTGTTCAATGCATCTCTTTCATACTCATAGTAGATTGAGAAATTGAAACTAATGGAAGCAATAATACTAATGATATTATTAGATTATATTCCTAATAAGACACTCCCATCTAAACAATTATGTACATGAAAGAAATAGAATAAGCTCACTCACACAAGAATGTTGATAAATGATAATTGATAACATGTTTGTTGCTAGGATATTTACTAAGAAAATACATCAAATCAAATGCTTGTTAGATTTTTTGTATATTAGTGAAATTACCGATGTTTAAACCCTAAAATACTTGGATGGGTGAAAAGTGTTTACACTAAAAATTAAAATTAATAAATTAAAATTTATTAAGACTTGCTACAGCCTAGATGTAATAAAGGTAAATAAAAATTCAATTGATCAACTTAAATTTACTACAAACAAATTTCAATAATAATTCAATCAATAATTAAAACCTCAATTAATAAAAATTGAATACAAAAATTTGTTAACAAAGGAAAATCTTATAAAATAATTTTCACAGGATAAAAAACTTTTGAATTGATAATGGGAGCCATCAAGATTTTATTAGTAAAAAAGAACTTATAAATAATAATTTCTTATAAAATCTATTGTAATCCAATCCTGACTAACTTTTTTGAGTAAGTTACTTTTAGTTATTCGTATTCAGAACTCTAAAATTATTTTTTTTAATGAAATCCTTGAACTACACATTCACAAAACTAGAATTTCTTGTCTTTAATATCTTACAAAATTCTGAAGGTTTCTTAATTGGATTTTAGAGAGAAAAAGTTAAAAATCTCTTGAGAGAAAATTTTTAAATAAAACTCACTTATAAGAATGTAATTTATATTTTCTTCAAAAAAATAATAAATAATACTCTCAATAAACTCAAAAGATGATATATTTACTCAAAAAGCTCTAAAAATATAAGGTGACCATCTTATCTATTAAGTTAAACTACTTAAATTTTTTTTTTTTTGTGTATGTGTGTGTGTACGTGTATGTACATGTGCGCAGTGTTCATGCATTATTGTTCACCACCTGAGTGTCATTTGAACACTAGTTAAGTGTTGAGACACTGTTCATCATCGTTCATGATCATTGTTCATGTGTCACTTTTCACCTCGCTCAAGCACTAGTCAAACGCTACGATTCTAGGCATTTGGTACTATTTATGTGGTACTATCTATTGACATTGTTTATCAATTATTATTTATGTGATGCTGTTTATTGAGTACTGTTTATCAATTTTATTTATTAAAATCAACCATTTTAACATGAAATGATCCAATATTAAATATGAACATAACAAATTCTCTCTTAAGCTATTTCATGACAAAACCTAAATATGTTAAAAACTAACCCACAAAATTTTGACAATGATAAAAAACAAAACTTTGTTTATACATTGAGAAACCTAAAAATTAAACACTACAATTTTCAAAAATCACCAACAAAACCTGTTACCTAAAAAATATTGCTTTCAAAATCAAATAAAATGCATTGAAAAAATTATAAAAATATAACATAAGATAAAGATCAATATTCATGAATCACAATAACTAAATTTATCCATTAATATACAAACATTATAAAAAAAGATATATTGAATAAAAATATTCATTTATGCACTCAAATACTATCCTAAATTTTTATATATTTCCCTTACTTATATATTAACTCCTCCTTTTTGCCACTAAATGATAAAGGGATCAAGCAGCATTATGTAAATTAAGCACAAGAGCCACAGTGTCTACATTAAAAATATTCAAATTAAGAAAAAATAAAAAAAATCATGTCAAGCAACAAAAGAAACAAATAAATAACTCTTAAAAACATGTCAATAAATTGAAATAAAATCTTTTATATAAGAAGTGCATGAAAATATAGTTTAACACTTAAATTAAGTGAACATTATAATCCCAAGCAAATGTTATACATAAAGATAATGCATTTGCCATAAGTTTTATCTCTAATAAACATTAAATAAAGTTAGTCTAACACAAGTGATTCTTATGTGTAAAGTAATAATCAATAATGAATACATGGTTTAAGATCAAAAATTATAAATAAGATTAAACTATATAAAATCATCAATTTGAATAGATGTAACATAATGAAAGAAAGTTAATTTTATTGCTTATCTTTCTCCCATCGCCCGCCCCCCCCCCCCCCCCCTTCCATTAAGGTAGAGATAGCCCATATTTTTTATTACTTTTAGGCATATTTAACTTTACCATTTTTTATTATCTTTGAGCATATTTGATCTCATTTCAAATATTAATATGGGGTACAAGATATTTTCTAAATAATATGTATCAATTAAAGATTAAGTTAATTACCATGATACACTATTCTAACTTATGATTGTCTACCCAAACATCATAAAAGAAATCAAGCTACACATGTTCACACTAAAGTATATTGTAATTAAGAAAACAGGTCACGAGTCAAAATAAACTTGAAGACATGTAGAACAAATATATCAAATATACATGCAAAAGATATTGAAAATATGTACAGTAAATTTCAAATTTAATTATCACAAAATATAAGTTAGAGATAATTTTCCCATAATAGTCCAATAAAATATTTTATTAGTAAAGAAAAACTTATAAACAATAATTTCTTATAATAACTCTTATAATATAATCCCGACTAACTGTTTTAAGTGACTCATTTTAAATTATCTCATCTCAAAATTCTAAAAAAAAAAATTTCAATAAAATCTTTAAACAACATATTCACGAGATTAAAATATCTATTTACTAATACTTTATAAAATTTTAAAAATTTTATAGTTAGACTTTAAAGACAAAAAGTTAAAATTCTCTCAAAAGAAAATATTAAAATAAATTTTATTTATAAAAATATAATTTATATTTTTTAAAAAAATAATGAGTAATATTTTTAATAAATTTAAAAAATAATATTTTTACTCAAAAAATTCTAAAACCATAAATTGGTCATTCCACCCGTTAGTCCAAACTATTAATGTGTGTGTGTACTGTTTGTATCTACTATTCACCACTCAAGTGCTAATTAAGTGCTGAGATACTGTTTTTGAACATTGTTTATGCAATCGATTGCATGTCCAATGCTGGCCAATTATTTTGGGCATTTTGGCACTATTTATATAACATTATTATCGGTTCTGCTCATTAATCACTTCATATCATATACTGCTCATTAAGTATTGTTCATTAATTATTGATTATCAAATTTAATAATTTTAATACGGATAAAAATTAGTATTAAATATCAACCTAATAGCTTGAATTGAGTTTAATACTAATATTGAATTGAATATATCTCATGACTTGTGTTTCCAAGGTAATTGACCGAAGAACCCAACGGTTGGGTTAAGTTTGGATCCGTCAAATTCTTGAACATTCGATCAAACGGACGTATTTGGCCCATTGAATAGTAGGTTATCAACTTCAACCACCCAAACAAGTTTGTTTGTACCTTTCAATCCATCACTGTCTTTCAATCAAACGTGGCCACACGATCTTGGTCTTTACTGGGACCCACAACTCATTAAACCTGATCCAAAACACATACTTTAATTGTATGATTCATTGCCTTTATCAAATAAATCGTCAAATATCATTCAGCTCCCAACTTTTTGGATTTCCTTCTGTCTAGTTTTGAATTTTATAATCTTCTGCTGAGATATTGATTGATTGATTAATATATTATATTAAATAAATTCTTGTTTTTTGTTAAAAAAACGTCAAAATATAAGAGTCAATAATTAACAATCTATTTAATAAAAATAAATAAATTATATCCTTATAAAATTATACAATACAAGGGACCCAAAATATCATTAATCTTTTTAGATTAATTCACATATTATGTAATTATATCTACTTAATCAATATTTAAAATCAATATTTTAGTTAATTTATGTGATTTTTCATATTTAAACTTTTATCTTTGTTAGATAAAATTATATATTGGCCCAAAACTTCTCAAAAACTAAACAAAAGAAAGAAAATGAGATTGCAATGCCATGTACACAGATAAAATTTAAGAAGACAAATATGAGACGCCCTCATGTTTTCACATCTATAATATTTTAAATATATATATATATATATATAACAAGATGGAATATGCTCATGACATATGCTAACACAAAGATGGAATATACTACAAGATTCATGATTCATCAGTTTGATTCTTTATTGATCATGATAAGATATCCACTTGAGCAAAACCCACATTCAAAATTCCAATAATCCCTAATTTGAATATAACTTTATATATCACAACGAATTACAAATTTCAAACTTAATTAGTGCCTTTTTTTTTAGTGTAAAGTTTAAAATATAACTCAATTTGGGCCATTTAAAGATATTGAGTTTGTATTTTTTTTTTTAGCACTGTATAATTATGCCTTAATATAAAAATTAAGTTAAAATTTTTTAACTTAGTGCTAAACTCTCATATCTAAATTTGTTTAATTGTAAATTTTACAAACGTTTTGATAAATTTTATTTATTGTTTAATATATAAAGTTTATTTTACTATTTATAAGGATATAATACATCAACACTATTTTCTGCAGATTTATATTCAGACATAATGAATAAAAAACAAACATAATATTGAGAATTATTGAGATTTACATATTCAAATTTATTCAATTTTAAATTACGAAAAAAAAATAATTTTTTTATAATTTTTCAATATTACAAGAAATAAGCTCAATCCTTTCCCAAGATGGTCTCTTAAGGTAAAATGATCATAAAACTAATAATGGTGACAATATTGTTGCATGGTTCTTTTAATTATTATAATTTTAATCACTATAATAGTAATAATAATAATAGTAAATACTTTGCTTATAGCATAAGAAATAAAGTATAGAAGAAATATGAGATTCAAGTCTTGCTTATGTCATTTGTAGATGAGTTTGATTTTTTTTAAATAAATAAATAAACTATTGTACTGACTTTTTCTAGCTAATTTTCTAGTGCATGAAAATTGAAACTCCGAAACAACTTATTATACAAATACATTAATTATTAGATTTTGAAAATAAAATAATATTAATACTACTAATATTTTGCTTTACACTACGACCATTGCACTTAATTATTTAAAAAATAAAATGGGTAGTAAATATCCGGGGTTGAAGGTACTATTTGAGAGCTGCCGACAGGCTAAAATTCAACTGCCATTCAATTCGGGACCAATCAACACAAAATTTAATGGGCCAGTTGCAGCCTTAACTTTTTAATTTTTAGAAAATAAAAAACTGAATTGAAATGTTGTCATGTTCAATCGTGACTTACGATAAATAATTGAAAGAAAAAGTAGTCAAAAAGTAAACACATGGCACACTTTTATAATTTAAAATGAAATTGAGCAAGTTTTATCCCTTAAGATTATATTTAATTAATAATATCTTAATTATGTTGCTGGCACAGCAAAAGCAAAGCGAACTCTTTGCCATTTGGCCACCCGCACTCATAAATACACCCCCCATTTCTCAGTCTATATCATCACCATCATTTATTACAAATATATTTCTATAATTTTCTTCTATTTTCAGTTATGTCTGAGGAAAAACACCACCACAGCGGCCTCTTCCACCACCACAAGGACCAAGACAAGCCGGTTGACGGCGGTGATTATGAGAGGAAAGTGGATGAGATTGATTACAAGAAGGAAGAGAAGCACCACAAGCATCTTGAACACCTAGGAGAGCTTGGAGCTGCGGCTGGTGGCGCTTTTGCCTTGGTAAATTTCCGTCACTTTGCTTTTGTCTTAAAGAGCGTCGCCCAAGTTTCATTTCTCAGGCTTGGAAATGTTTTCTGACAGCATATGTTTTCATTTTATGAAGCCCCGTACGTGCACAGCACGATCAGCCAATATATAGCCGTTGCATGACATTAGGGTTTTGTCTGTTTTTTGAAAATTGCTTTTTGAATCAATAAAACAAAGAAACATACTAATATTTCTGGTCAATTTTTTACTGCATTTTGATGAGCAGCATGAGAAGCACAAGGCAGAGAAAGATCCGGAGCATGCACACAGGCACAAGATAGAGGAGGAGATCGCGGCGGCTGCCGCCATCGGTTCAGGCGGATTTGCATTCCATGAGCACCATGAGAAGAAAGAAACCAAGAAAGAAGAAGAGGAAGCTCATGGAAAGAAGCACCACCATCTGTTCTAAGCGTGTGCTTAATTTAGTAAATAAATAACTAATTAATTATGTGTTACTATTTTCTGTAATTCCTTGTTTTTGTATCTTACATATAATTATCAGCACCGGCAACTACATGCCCTAAATAATACTGAGTATGGTGTGAGTGCGTATGTAAAAAACCGGTGTGATCTGGTTCTCTTGTTATCTATGATGTCAATGTAATTTGTATGTTTTTATTATTAAAGTTTGACCTTTTGTATGATATTTCGAACAGGGTTTTCTTTATGGTATGATTTTGTTCAATAATTGGATATGCAACTTTCCTAGTTGGAATGGCAAGAAATATGAGGTTTTAACGTAATCAACTATGCATATAGATAACTCATATAAAATAAATAAATAACAGTATCCATATAATTGTCACAGGAAGCAAAACTATATTCCCCACTAACAAATCACACGTTATATATTTTCCTGCTTTTCACTCTCTTGGATGCAAGTTGGAAATTATTGTTCATAAATTATTATTTGACCCTTAAGCCACATCATGAAGGGCAGCAAAAATCGCTCTTATCAGCTTACTTTCTTGGATAATTATTTGGAGAGGGACACATAAGATATTCTGCTATATTCGAATCATGTTATCCTAATAGTGCATTTTTTTTAATATATAATATCTTTAATATGATCACATTTGATTTCGACGCTTCTCATTCGTTTGTCAATTAATTATAATGTGATTTTGCACAACCATTAATTACGGGACTAGTTCATTAGTATGTTTGGTGTTTCTTTGAAGATTATCATGTCTTGTGGTTCTCTTCTCAATCACACGATCACCATTAAACTTGTTGCTCATTTCTAGCATATATATAATTATTTTTAAGCAATTGTTTTCTGTTTATACAGTTTTAAATTATCTACAGCAACTAATTAATGGCGCAGACAGTCTTCTGAAACATTCGTTGTTTTTTGGCACTACTCTCCTCTCCTCTTTCATCTTAATTGGATCAGTACTAACGGCCTTGCAAGAAGCAAGACCCGGCCTTTCTTCTTGGATGTTGTGCTCTCCCATTGAGAATTCAAACTTCTAATTTCTTTGTAGAGATTTGTTTCATAATTTATGGTATTCAATATGGTGCTAAATTGGGCTTGAAAATGATCCAATGACTGTTAGTCCTTGTATCAAAAATTCTATTTTCCATTCATAGCTCAGTTCTATTAATTGTTTTTATACCTGTAAAGGAAAAACAAAATAAACTTTGTCTCCAAGCACCAATGAATGAAGAAGAAGATATTAAATATTGTTACATAAGGTAAAAGAAAAAGATTGACTGTCACACCGCCAAATTTTATGTAAAATATCATTGTGATCCATTTAAAATATTTATTATACGTCTTTAAAAAATAATTATCACACCCTTTGTCCTTTGTATAAATGGGACTGGAAATTCATTAGAAAAGAATAACAAAAAAATATAAGAAAATTTATAATATTTTTTTTTTATATTTCTGAGTTAATGGTCTATTTATAATAAATTTACATAAATCATTTTAAATTATTAATTTATTTATTTAAACAAATATCCAAGCACCAATTCGATTGAAATTAATACAATTTTTTTTTTTGTAGGTAAAAATAAAAATTATTCATCGAAATATAACACTAAAGAACTGCTAAAATTTTAAAGTTTAAACTGACATTTTTCTTTCACAACACTAAAACCTTGCAGACAAAAGCAAATTCCCACATGAAAAAACGAACACAATTCATCAACGAAAATTAACCTTAAACATATCCCAAGCTTTAAACAAAATTAATCCTCCTCATGGTTCAAAGTCTTCATCGGAGAGGCCTCAGTAAACCCGACGGACGGCGGAGATGGTGGGCGCGGAGTCGAATGATTGGTTTCGTGATCGCAGTAGCCTTCAAGTATATCACTTTCTTCAGGGGTAAACCCCAGGGCATAAACAATACTAGGCCAGCAATGTTTGCCAATGGTGTGAAAGGCTTGGCAGCAGCTATGCCCCAAATAAGTTTCACCGTTGAGAAAGAAGAGAATGATTTCGCCGGTGCATGATTGAAGCTGAATCAAAGAATCCCAGCAGTTCAACGATTGAACATCACCGTCTAGTTTCAGTCGAGCTTGCAGACTTGAAAATGAGCTGCTGCCATTGGTAGCCATGGAAGATATGAACAGGGCTAGAACAAGGGAGATCATCAGCAGGAAAAGCTTAGAGGAAATGATAGCCATTCTTTTGGAATCGGGAGAGCTTGAAAGAGAGTGAGAAATCATGTAGAATTGCTAGGGTTTTTATGGAGAGATTGAAATCGTAACTGAATGAAGAAGACGAAGAAGCAAAATGATGGATGGGCAAATCAAAAGTCTGAAAATGTGTTTGATTATCACGTGAGTATAATTAATAATTAATTAATTAGATTATTAGAGGAGAAGTCGAAGGGATTATTATATAAATATATAACGGCAATTTCTTCTAGTAAACGAAACACAAACTATGTGTATTTCATTATTTATTACATATTCCAAGGACAAGGAAACCTGACCAACAAATTCGAAGTATAGATAATTAATGAACTGTTTTCTTTTAATTAAATTTTCTTTTCGTAAATGTGTTGTGATGTTTTTATTGATTGACCGAATTAATACTCATACATTGTTAACGGGCTATTTAGTGTAAAGCTCAGATCTCCTTGAATTTATAGCATAAATATTGAAAGATACCATACATGGTATATATATTGAATTAGAACAAATACTACCAAAACAAATATTTATAAACACGCATACATTTTGATAAATTTTAAAATATGCCGTCACAAATTATATCTTAAAAAAAAAAATTAATATTTTATATATTATTGTGATAATTATTAAATAGTCAAAAAGATACCCAGCAGTACTATAATGATTTTTTTAAAACTTTTATCACCAAGTTCTAGCCCTCCCACTGCTATAGAATGGAAGGGATAACCCTGAGTTTTTTGGTTTTTAAGAGTTTAAGTTTTTAAAATATGACCCTATTTAATATAATATTAGATTAATTATGATCTAAATTTTGAGAAACCTAACCAGCTGCTTAAATAGTCTATTTAGGGCCACCTCCGAATAAGATAACTTGATTAAAGTGTAATGATTATAGTAATGTATTGTATGTCCCATAATAAATCCCATTCTTTTGCTCTTGGAGTTGATGACAATTCATATCTATCACCCGACACTAAAGAAGAGTTCAACCCAATTCTTTACCTTTGTTCCAGTTTATCACGATTTGATTTGTAAGTATATTGATTTTTTTTTATGATAAATGAGTACTATTTTCTGTAAATAACGCAGATTTAATTTCATCTATAAATCAATTTTCTTCTCGGGAGCTCGAGTCCCAATAAGCATATTAGTTCAATCGTTTTTCTTATTTCTCTCGGCACTCTCTCTTTTTGCATGTAACTTTAAAAATTTTTCAAAAATAATCTAACTTTAATCTCACCTTACCGTTTATAACCAATTCTAAAAATTTTTACTAAAATAATTATTTTTAACAATTTTATTCTCGATAATAAATTATTTTGATAATTTTATGTTCGTAAATTCTTTTAACTTTTATCGTTCACCTTCACCTTTGCCTTTTCGCCTACAACTTCAACATTAACAACAAAACACACCTGTGTACTTTTAACTTTAACAACTAATTTTTCGGTAGACAAATTCTGACAAAAAAAAAGGAGGCTAGTTTTATTTTACTTGAATTGTTGAAAAAATTTTATTGTTATTAAAAAAATAATAATTAGTTAAATGATAGTTAATTTGTAATTAATTTGTGTCACACCTTACATTAGGGTTAGAGAATATTAAGTTAAAAAAGTCAAAATTCAAATAAACACATCAAAACTAAATAGTCAAAAAATGCCCTAACGTCTCAAAATATATGTAGAAATAATAATAATAAAAATAAATATAATAAAACCATACAAGACTATTTGATTTTTTATTTTATTTAAAAATAAATAAAAAAATTTAAAATTCTAGTAATTTATATAAATCATATATTATCATATATAATTAAAAGTTCAATAATTTAAATATAAGTCATTAGAAACATACTGACTAACTAGTAACTAGAAACTCACTCGTTTTATCTCTTAGAATCTAAACATACTACTTACTTTTTGATATTTACAACATACTAAAAATACTTTTGAAGGGTAAAAAAAAATGGATGAGCAAAACTACAATATTCAATAAAAATTAATATCACTTAACTAAACTAGTTTTATCCAAATGTTTACATAGTTTTTTTAAAAAATATATGTATAATTTCAATAAAATCATTGATGATGTCAAAATTTAAAATTTACACTTTATATAACTATACTTATACATATACATACAATAAAAATAAGTATTATTAATTTTATCTGAATCATATCAGTACAAAATATACTAAGTGGGAGCATCCACATCCGTCAGTTACTCTTACCCCACTTAACTTCTACTCAATTATGCACCTCAAAAGTCCACTATAGGCTACATATTGTAGTTTCAGAAATATCTAATTTATATATATATAGACACATTATATTCTGGCTCAAAATTTGATCATTACAGTAACAATGTATAAATAATATTACACATTTAATAAATATTTGAATAGTATAACGATAGAAAATTAATAAAATTTATCCTGCATACTATTTATCAAAACCACATATTTTATATATTTTCATATCATGCAAATAATATCTAGGTAAAATATTTAATAACATTAAATCAATACAAATTCAGCACACCATAACTGTAAAACGTGTCCCCCAAATAATTTATTGTAAAAATATATAATTAAATTTTTAAAAAATTTAAGATTCATTTTCAACTCATAATCATAATCATAAGCACATGAAAATGCATGTATATTGATATATCTAATTTATATTTTTAAAAATAAATAACTAAGTAAATGATGAAATCTCTATCTCAATCACTTTGATTTACTTGTGGACAAATTTGAAAAATCATTTGATAATCCTAAGCTTACGATTGAATTTCTCTCATCAAAATGAGTTCAGCGGATGTTTTTAAGGTCAAAAATGAGTTCTAAAAAGCCTAAAACATAAGAGTTGATTAAGTTAACCATTATTCGATCAATTTGTCTATCATCGCTGGTCAATGACGCTAGTGACTGAAAATCTGACAAGTTAATCAAGTTGATGTCGCAGTCCATTTTCCATTCAAAGCACCATTTGCTGGAGATTTGGCTAAAAAGTTGCAGTTTCGACAATTTTTTTGGCAATAATTTAAGGATTTTTGTGTTGGAATAAACAGACTTCTAAATGCGATATTTTATTTGTAATCATTTTATTCTACTCGTCGAGGTGAGTTACTAATATGTTTGGTTTTTTAATAGGTGGTTGGGGTTAGTTAGAAAGTTAAGTTAAATAATTTTTAAAATTTTAAACAAAATTTATCGACTTGTCGGAAGTCAAATTGAGGTAAGGTTTATAGCCGTAGAATGACAGTGTCAAAGAAAGTGTGTGGTCTAAAAATAGTGTCGATTAAAAGTCAGAAAGGGGCTCATCAGAGCAATGATCGAAATAGAGAGGCAAGAAAAAAATTGGGCGAATTTAAAATTTCTAGAAATGAAGGGGTATTTATAAGATGACCCTAAGCCATTTCAAAATTATACTTTAACTAAAAAGATTCAAAAATTATGTAATTTCATCTAAATTTTCTTGCAATTTAATTCTCTCAAAAACTAATAAATATTCACGAATTTGTAAATTTACATATTTATTTTATATTTTTCAGGGTATTATAATTTGATAGTTAACTATTATTTAGCATGATAATTGTACAATTTAAAGTCCAAAAGTTTTTAATGTTGCAAGATAATAATGAAAAATATTGAAAGAGTTGCGAAGAGGGAATATTTTGGCTGACACCGACAAGAATTATCGCCTTAAAAACTGAAAAATAAAAAAAAAATGAAGGAGAAAAGGGGACCAACCCGGCGCGTGCAACTCATGCGCTACTATGAGCCGACACATGAGATGCACTCGCTCAGCAAGTGGAACAAGGGATATCTATTTTGAAGACATTTATTTTATTAATTTTATTTAAAATTCATTGCAAATTAATTAAAAAATTAAAAGTATGTCAATTAAAATTTGTAATATTTTGTAAATTTATTTAAAAATAATTAGAAATTAATAAAAATATTTATCAGTACACAATTTAATTTAATTTTTGAAGATATTTATGTTTTAATTTATTTAAAATTGATTGCAAATTAATTAAAAAATTAAAAGTTTGTGGATTAAAATTTGTAATATATTGTAAAATTATTTGAAAAATAATTATAAATTAAATTAAGCAATTGTTTGCACACAAATTTAATTCAAATTTTGAAGACATTTATTTTTAATTTATTTAAAATTCATTACAAATTAATTAAAAATGTTAAATATGCCAATTAAAATATGTACTATTTTGTAAATTTAGTTAAAAAATTATAAATTAATTAAAATATTTATTAATACAGAAATTTAATTTAATTTCTAAATACATTTATTGTTTAAATTTATTTAAAATTTATTACAAATTAATTAAAAAATTATAAGTATGTCAATTAAATTATGTAATATTTTGTAAATTTATTTAAAAATAATTATAAATTAATAAAAATATTTAACAGCACACAAATTTAATTCAAATTTTGAAGATATTTTTTTAATTTATTTAAAATTTATTACAAATTAATTAAAAAATTCTAAATATGTCAATTAAAATATATAATATTTTGTAAAATTAGTTAAAAAGAATTATAAATTAATTAAAATATTTATTAGTACACAAATATAATTTAATTTTTGGAGACATTTATTGTTTTTAATTATTTAAAATTCATTAAAAATTAATTAAAAAATTATAATATGTCTATCCAAATTTGAAATATTTTGTAAATTTATTTAAAAAATAATTATAAATTAATTAAATTGATTTTTAGTACACAAATTTAATTCAAATTTTAAAGTTATTTATTTTTTAATTTATTCAAAATTCAGTACAAATTTATTAAAAATTACAATTATGTCAATTAAAATTTTTAATATTTTGTCAATTTATTTTAAAAATAATTGTAAATTAATTAAAGTAATTATTAGTACACAAATTTAATTTAATTTTTGAAGACATTTATTTTTTAATTTATTAAAATTAATTTCAAATTAATTAAAAAATTATAAATATGTCAATTAAAATTTTTAATATTTTGTAAATTTATTTAAAAAATAATTATAAATGAAGTAAAATAGTTATTAGTACACAAATTTAATTTAAATTTTAAAGATATTTATTTTTTAATTTATTTAAAATTCATTACAAATTACTTAAAAATTATAAATATGCCAATTAATTATTTTATTATTTTTTAAATTGATTTAATGTTAATCTTTAATTTTTATGCGATATTTATTAACGATTAATTATTTGTATAATTTTGCAAGTTGAAATGGAATGCCAACTATAGTTGAAGATTGCAATAAAATGACCATTTTCATGTAAAGACGAACTATTTGGCATGTTTTAGTAGGACAGACCATATTAAGAGGATATTGACTGCAAGACAAATTTATCTATTTATGTAGACTTGTTCAAATACTTTTTATCTATCGACGTTTTACATTACTTGCCCATTCTTATCTGTTATGTGTTGTTCTATGAAGTACATGTGCATGATTATAATAATAAGATATGATTTTTCATAAAGGGCAAAGACCATTCATTTTTCTTAGATTGAGTTTGGTCTTATCACTAGATTTAACTCCGAGTATTTTTCTAATTTAAATCTATCTCAGAGTACATAATCGAGGAACACATTCTTTGGTGATCTAAACATTATTACTCCAAACAATATAGAAATAAATTTCAATGAGTTTGATTTTTCTACCATACTAGACATTGATGCATTGCAATTGGTACCTTTTACTTACTTGAGAGATTTCTCTTTAGTAGGGAAAGACGAACCTATGCAGATTTATGATTATTAAAAATATTGGTGGATATAAACCAGTTTAATAAATATTTATGGGGATTTGTAATCTTTCTTTACATAATCCAATATTTATGTCGATCAATCCCTACACAGCATAATAAATACAAGAGGGATGCATCACATTTAGAGTCGTCTGACAAAAGTTTTTTAAAAAAGTATAATATTATTGAGATACCCATTATATTTCAGGTATTTATCAAAAATAGTTGTTTACTTATTGTAATTCTTGATTTTTATAAAGTACTTTGTTGTACTTATACTTTTTTGTTACGTAGGTATGGATATATGAGTATGTGCTTAGCTTGTAAAATTATGTTGCAACACAAGTGAATAATGACATCCCAAAAATAGTACAATAGAAGAATTTTAAACGATCACTTAGTCAAAAGATTGTATATTAGTACTTGTTCACAAAATCTATTATATGTAAATATTTTCAAATACTAAATTAGTTCAATGTTAAGTTAGTAGTTAGGTAATCTTAAATATTAAAATTTATCAATATGTCCTATATTAAAACTCTATTCCAACAAAAATAATTCACTATATTTATTTGAGATTATTCAGGCAAAAAGTGCATACAGTAGTAGTTTGCTTATGAATAAAACTTCTGAGGCAAACGCTTGAGCTTAAAACCTCTACATGTGTATGAATAACCATAGGCTATAACCGACACATGTAAAAGTTATAAATATGATACGATTTAATTTCTTTTCAGTTGTATAGAATGTATTTATGTATCACTCAAATATATACGATCATTTTTTGTAAAATACGCAGTTATATTATTCATCGATGTTACCGTCACAGTACATTCCTACGCTACATTACTCTCTAGTACCATCGTTGTATTATTCTCTTATACCCATGTAGATTATTCTTTCAAACTTTTGTTGCATTATTCACATGTGCTCATATCACATTAATCTCCAATGCCATCACCGCGTATTGCCCCTACACCTTGTGCATCATTACTCACCCACATCATTGCTTCATTATGATAATAAGTTTAAAAGAAATGTGATAAACTGATTCAAGGTGTTAAGTACATATTGTCACAAAGTGAAAGAAGATATCTAGTGGGTTAAACATGAAGAAATACAAAAAATGATTATCCACATCTCTTTCTATAGGTTTTATTGTACTCAAATTATGCACTCTTAAAACATAACATAATTATAGCAGTAATATAAACGACTTTGCTAAGTTTCTGCACACCAATCTTTGTGCTTTTTTTTTAGTTAGCTATACCTTATGTTAGGACACATGTATTCTAAACTCATGGTGTATATCATCTTAAATTTTGTTTGAAGTATAAATTCTACTAGAGATTTGAAATTTATCAATCACATATTCATTAATAAATCGACTACTAACATAATAGTAGTTAGGTTATAGTTAATTGATATAACAAGCATGAACTTCTTCAAAACATTTAATAGATAATATTCACTATTTTTTATCTATGTTAGTTGCTCAAATTTGCCATCTATATTCGTCAATCACACACTTTATTTCAAATCAATCTGTTGTGAATTTTAAAATTCGAAATTAAAAATAATTCTTCAACGCCATTATGCCCAATGAATTCTTTCTTTGAGTTGAAAATATAGCCAACAAATGTATCATTGTAGGTAGAGGTAGATAATGTATCTTGTAGTTTAACAATTGATGATGGAATTGATAACAAATAGCGAGAACTTGATAATCCTAGCATATTATCTTGACACTCTATTAAGTTACTACTCAGACTTGGTTCATAACCCATGTTCCTCATTACATTAGTATTCTCATCACAATAATTTTCACACGGAGTCTTGAGTGTATTGACAAGAATGTCAATACTTTTACCTTTCATATATGGCTAATTATAAAATAAAAAAAAAATCATATATGGAATCTTCATCGTACCCATACGATGGTACTGGTCATGAATTCGAATATTTTTATAATGTATTAGTGAAAGCTCTATAAAATGTGTCTCATCTGTTGAATAATTTTGACCACAGTTGAATTGATTACTTTTCAAAGAAAAAATAAATGGTTGTACATGAACTTCTGAGTTGATAGTCTACAAAAAATAAGTGTAAGACATCTATGATCACCAATAACTATTTGCTTTATAATGATATAGAAAGAAGTGAGATGTCTAGTCATTGTAACCACGATATTGTTTATAAAGGTAGATACATTATAGTCATTACTGATATCCATATATATAATAGACATTGTCTTACTATTTATGAAACTTGTTTTTATTTTAATAATGAATTTTATTAGATCAATTTTAGTGAAATCATATAACATTGTTAATAATTCATTATACTTGATATTTTTTTAGGACAGATAAAAGTCTGATTTTTCCACCGCGGTATTTTTCTAAATTATCTAAGAACATAACTGTTGATCCTCCATAATGAACACCAATTGACATAGTCTCAACTATATATTTAAATAAATTAAAAATATTTAAATATAAATACTTTTTTAAATAAAAAATAATAACATTAAAAATAAATTTAAAAAGTTCATAAAAAAAAAAATAAATTCTCAGTTCAAATTAAACAAGTTCATATTATAAATAAATTATTGAAAAAATCTAAATTTAATTTAAAAATACAATTTCAAAAAAAATTAAATTAAATTTCAAGTTAAAATTAAATAATTAAAAATAATCTAAATTTAATTTTATAAATATAAATTCATAAAAATTCTAAAATTAATTTAAAAATATAAATTCAAAAAAATAAAATTTAATTTCAAATCAATAAAAAAAAGTCCAGTCAACCACACAAGGACACTTAATTTGGACTACCCAAGTGTCAAATTTTACATTTTTCTAATTTTTAAATTCAAATGTTCTATTCCAATCAAAAATTTTATTAAATTTGTTGGTGTTTATTTAGAATTTTAATAAATAAAAATTAACAAATTAATATAATACATATAATCTAAGTTTAATTCTAAAATATTAATAACAATAAATTTTACAGCTTTTGAAAACCTCTGCATTTACACACTCTTCCAAGTAATCATCCACAACCATAAAAAATTTTCAACCAAAGTAGAAGATTAAGTTGTTCTGAATTGTATAAGGATTTCCATTCCACATGACGACAACTGAAAGAGTGTGCTTACTACGTAACTCATCTTTGAACCTTTGTTTTCCTTGTTTATAAATTTTTTCTTAATTGGTACTTGTATGTTTAAAACTCAGAATCATAGCAAAATTCAAAAATAAAAACCAAATTCAATTTTCCTTCACTTAATTCAAATTCTAACTCAAATAAATAACAGATAATCATTTCAAGTTCTAAAATGAATTAAACAAAATTTAATCAATTAGTTATAAATTTCACTCATGTAAACAACCAAACCACACAAACACACACACGTTGAATAATCTATGATGACATATAAAATTACTCGTTATTGTTTTGTACAAGTGTTTAACATCGGTAGTTCAGTGGATTATTTTTCCCCCCGATACAAGTAATTTTCTTTTGACTTTGTTTAATTGGTTTTGTTATATATAATTTGCATTTTAAGTTATTTTGTCCATAACAAGTAGTGATCTTTTTTCCTAGTAATCATTACCTACTATGCTGAGAGGCAACAAACGAACCTCGAGCAATATATGAAAAGTAAAATGCAGCTTTAAAAGTTAAACCAACCAAAATATATAGACTGAAAACTTCCATTCATATATTTATTCCACCACAAACTCTCCCAAACTTCAGACCAAAGCAAATTAACAAGACCCTAATGAGTAATAACACAAGCTAAACTCACAAACCCAAGCAAACATTAACACACACTTAACTTATTAATGCAAATTCCACTCAAGGAACCAAACTCTTCATTGAACTAACAACCCTAGAATTAGGCTCAACGGAGAACGGTGACGGCGGGGTATGAACGACGGCCACCGGAGTTTCACTATCACAGTAGCCTTCGAGTACATCACCTTCTGCATCAGTAAACCCTAGCGTATCGATCATATTAGGCCAGCATTGTTTCCCGATGGTACGTATGGCTTTGCAGCATCCATCGCCCAAGTAAGTCTCGCCGTTGAGGAAGAAGAGAATGATTTCTCCGCTGCATGCTTGAATCTGAATCAGAGAATCCCAGCAGTTTGGTGACTCATCGTCTAGCTTTAACCGCGAGGCAAGGCTTGAACTGGAGTTGGGGTTTGATAAATGCCGTGCATCGGCTGCGGAACCCATGATCAAAGCAAGAACAAAGAGGTTGAAAGCATTAGCCATTTTAGATAGCGAAAAATCAAAAGAGATATGCGTGTGAAGGATTAAATATGGAGGTAGGGTTTATATAGAATAAAATTACTTTTTAGTTGCACCAACGTTACATTACATTTGAATTCAAGAGGCTTAAAATGATTGTGTGGTTATGGGAAGAAGATGAAGAGGCAATGCAAATTATAGGGAGTATTTAAGATTTATAATTACTATGGATTAGAATTAATTAATCAAATGTTTAGTTTTTTAATTTCGTAGGGCCGTTCATGTTATAGATTCATTTTGTTTAACTAACCAAATTCTAACGTAAATGTGGTGGTGGTGGTGGTGGTGGTGGTGTAGAATGGAGAAGGTTGGCTTGTTTTAACTCTCAATGACTCCCTTCAAAATCTTGGACGATAATGAAATATATGAGCCCTGACTTGCATGCATTGCAGCGTTTTCCAAGCTCATGAATGAAATTGTACTGGACTAAGCACTAGTTTATCATGGATTAATATGAGCCCAATCGAACAAAATTTGCACATCCTATTTGCAGAATTGCCTTTTCAAACAATAAATCTCATAAGAAATTACAGTTAATCAATTATTAGAACATATAATAATTTAGCGACTAGCCAACTAGAAGATGTCAAGATCTAAGTCCAAGAATAAACACATACACCTATCTCAAAACCTTTAACTCTTTTCTCTTTCTTGGGTTGATTTCTAGTTACAAGGAAGAATAAGATAAAGGCAACATTGAAGATGGCGACCCCACATGGTGATGCTGTAAAATGCAAATATGTGCGTGTGGTTTACACACACAGACACATATACAGAGTATTGTGAATGTGCATCAAATGCTTGATTGGGTTTTGGTTGCTTGTTCCAACATTTTTGGTATCTTTTAAGGCACAATTAATCATTCTTTGTTACTGCTACTAGCCAGCTTTTAGCCGTCCTCCACTGCCACTCTACATGCTAGAATTTGTTTTTCCTGTTTTCTTCTACTTCCTTCGTAAAAGCATAATATTATACGAAGACTAATGTACATACATTCGAAGTTGAAATACCCAAATTTGTAAAATAAAATTGTTAAAATGAATAAATAAGTAATTTGGTGTAATATAACGTGAGTATTGTATAGAGTAGGACGGCTCTAAATGTGCATACTTGAACTACTTTAGTCAAAGATCAAGTGAGATATCAACTCGAAGCTTGTAATAATGGTAACAAAACACAGCATCAGTAGTTACGATGTCCGTTACATACATCAAAATTCTAACAATTTGAGCAACTATTTGCATCTAAAGTTGTTATAATCATTTTTTAAAAAAGTTCAGAATTTTATTTTCTTTTTATAATAAATTTGAATTTGAATGCATTTTTTGTGTTTATATTTTATTATATATAATATAATAAAATATCAATTTCATAAGACATTGAGAATCCAAGTTTGATAGAGTAATTTTACTAGTCAATAATAGTTTTGATCACAAAATTATGTTTGTTTGTTTATGTTTTCATTCATCACTATTGATAAATATTAATTTTAGTGTTCATTAAATGCTTTAAAGTTATATTTGGAATTGTTATGCTATGAATTTTCAAGTCACACTCTAGTGATTAATATTATAAACCAAATGAATATTTACTAAACACCTTAATTGTTGTGTCGTGCAACAAATACAGAATCACAACCATCCTCTATTAGCCCTAATTATGTGTTCTAAAAAATTAATATATTTTTAATTTTATATAAAAAATTAAAAATAAATAAAAACATTAATTATGATTATGCCCTTTTTACATTTTTATAGGTCTCGGATATCAAAAATCCTTTATATGAGGCACGTGACTAAGATTCGTAATTAAAAAAAAAAATACAGGGCTTAAGTGACACAGCGCATATTACATGTAATATGTATAAAATATATGCAAATGACATAGACAATGGTGAAATCATAGGCCGCTATTATCATTGCAAGGCTTGTGGCCTCGTCTCGTGGCTTACCTTACCTTCCTCAATTTTCACAAAGCAATTGACCGTTTTCACAGTTTAAGATTGAACCCAGAATTGGGTTAGAAATTAGTTCTTAATTATATCATTAAACTAATATGCTTCTCCAAATTAGCATTTGGGTTAACTTGTTTAGTCAATTTCAATGGATGATGCACCTGGAAGGAAGGAGATTCCTTGAATTTGAATAATAAGGCAAGTAGAAACAACAAGTGGCACTAGTTTAATGCCGAGAATTTCATATTTCATCGTTAGTTTCAATTTATTCGTATAAATAACTATTAAGATTTATTTTATAATAGTTACGATCTAAAAACTTCTAAGTATATTTTAAATTAGATTAAGTCTTTTGATAAATATATATATATATATATATATATATGCTCTAACACTAATGCATAAACGTACAACTTACACTTTATCATCCCTATGTTTGAAATATATGAATTATAATTTGTGATATCACCTTTCAATGCAAATCTAACACAATATAAGACTAATGAGTTTGGGTTAATAAAAAATTATATAATTATTAATCATGTTAAAAAAGTATCACTTATTTACTAATTATGTAATATTTAAATTTAGAATTATCAGTAAATAAATTTATTTATAACTCTAACTAATTATTTTACTAATTTAATTGAGTTAACACATTTATCATTTAATAATTTTATTTTATATTTTTTATAATTTAAAAAGTGTTTAGTTATAATTATCATAATGAGAAGAAAAAGCCTTATTGATTTGACTTTTTTATTGCAAAAGTTATTATTAGAATAAAATGCATTAAATATACTTATAACTTAATTAACGTAAACATAAAATATATTGAATATACTTATAACATAATTAATATATGCATAATTTATTAAATATGCTTATAACACAATATATTCATAAAAGAAAAAACTAAATGCAAAAAATATATACATAAGATTTACACACTAACCTCTTGACTTTGGTATACCACAATAAGATATGTTACTTTTAAGTCTCAATTATCCTTAAATGATGGTGTATACAAATAACATAGGTTTAGAAACTTATACAAAAATTTATCCTTATTTATAAGTTTTTCCATCGAAAATTAATTTAAATTTAAAATTAAAAAACTTATTTGAATTTAAAGCATGTAGTTACCTGCAATTATGGTATCATTTATGGTGGTTAATTTTGGAACAATAATGGATCACCTTTCTTACATTCTCCCGTTTAATCCATATAATATACCAAGTTTTAAACTCAAGAAACAAAATACATGAATAATGGCAATAGTTCCTCTAATATTAAGTACTATATTTTATGTATTATAATGTATTATATGTCTTAATCACTAGTCTCTATGTAGTAACATAACTTAATAAATAAACTTTATATTTATTTTAGATCTAACTTTAATGATTTTTTCTCAACAATTATGGAAAAACATCATGTAAACATAATTTCATTAAAAATTAAAATTTATCTATACATAAGTATCACATAATTGAACCAAATCATATTCTAACTACATGATCTCTATAACCCATTAGTGGTATGCCTTTTGTCAAAGGATCAAAAATCATTAATTTAGTGTTAATATGTTTAATGATCACTTTTTATTCTTGACATGTTCTTTTATGGATAAATATTTAATGTCAATTTGTTTGCTTTGATTATCACTTCAACTACCACTTTTATTATTTTTAACTATGAAAATAACAATTGAATTATTATAACATATCTTCGATAGCTTAAAACTATAATCCATAATTTTAAACTCAAATATAAAGCTCTTTAACCATACACAATGTGAGGTAACATTAAAATAAAAAATGAACTCAGCCTCCTTAATAGAAATAGCAATTAATGTCCGCTTTGCACTTGTCTAAAGTATGGCTTCACTAGTACACAAAATATGTATCCAGATGTGAATTTTTATGAATCATCACAACTAACAAAATCTGAATCTAAATTACCTCCAAATTGTTAGTTTGTCTATACAATAGCATATAATTTTTGGTCTCTTTAAGGTACCTCATAACTTTGTTTGTAACTTTTCAGGGGTTCAAACCTAAGTTACTCTAATATCTTCTTGACATTCTAACTACAAATGCAATCTTAGGTCTTGTGTAGACTTAAGCATATATTAGGCTTCCAACAGCTAAACATATGAAATATTCTTTATTTGCCCCCTTTTAAGATTATTTATGGGATATTAGTTCAAATTGAACTAATCTCCCTCGACCATAGATGCTACACTGAAAGAATAATCTTTCATTCAAATTTTTTAAAAAAATTTCTTTGATATGAATTCTTGAGATAGACTTAAAACGTCTTGAAATTTGTCTTTATAAATCTTTATGCCAATAACATAATATGCCTCAACCATATTTTTCATACCAAAATTTTTAGAAAGAAATAATTTTACCTCATGTAACAATTATTTATTGTTGTTTGCAAGCAAAATATCATCCGCATAAAAAATAAGAAAATAAATTTTACTCTTACTAACTTTCTGACATATACATTGATCTATGATATTATCTATAAAACTGAATGAAGGGATAATATTATAAAATTTTAAATATTACTAATGGGAGAACTATTTTAATTTATATATGAATTTTTTTAATTTACAAACCAAATACTCATCATCACTAAAGAAGAATTCTACTAATTGTTTTATGTAAACCTCTTTTTTCATATTCTTATTAAAAAATATCATTTTCGCATCCATTTGATGTAATTCTAAGTTAAAATAGGCGACTAATGCCATAATAATACAGAGAGAATCTTTCTCAAATACAAGAGAAAAAGTCTACATGTAATCGATTCCTTCATTTTAAGTGAATTTTTTAGTAATAAGTTTAGTCTTCTATCTTTCAGTGTTATCTAATGAATCTTTCTTAGCTGTAAAGATGTATTTACACTATATAGCTTTTGAACCAGCATGTCACACAACAAGATCTCAAACTTCATTCATTAAAATGGAATTCGTCTCTTCTTTTTTAGTATTATACCACAAGTCAGATTTCTTACAACTTATAGCTTGTGAAAATATATAACGATAATTTTTAGTTTTAACATTATAGTCAAACTTTTGTAGATACATAATATAATCATTAAGAATTGATGTTTTTATTATAACGTACTAACATTCTCCTAAGGAGTATATTATACAATTGGTTATTCAATATTCTTAGATAATTCCTGAACAACTAGATCTACTAAAACATCATATACTTGTGAAATTTTTTTTATTTTCAACAATTGATTATTCAATACCCATTTGAACTAAAAAAGTATAATAAATGACAATCACTTTACTATCTAAAATGGAATGTCAAATATTTAAATGATCTTCCTTAAAAATTATGTTATGAGATTGATCTTTTTTATTAA
The DNA here is from genome assembly GCA_032401905.1 of Swietenia macrophylla. Taxonomy (NCBI): domain Eukaryota; kingdom Viridiplantae; phylum Streptophyta; class Magnoliopsida; order Sapindales; family Meliaceae; genus Swietenia; species Swietenia macrophylla. Next base: position 7,121,904 of record CP135580.1, on the reverse strand, counting down.
TTAAGTTATTATCAAAAAATTTTATATTTTTTTATTTTACAATTCTCGTGTGATATAATGGACAGTAAAATTTATATCGTTTAAACCTTTTGAATATCTAAGGAAATATTTACTTATCCTTGGATCTAACTTTTTCTTTTACAGATTATAAACTCTTACTTTTAAAGGACAACCCTAAACGCATACAAGTTACAAATCTAGTTTTTAACCTTTTTATAATTCAAAAAGTTTCTTTGTAATAGCTTCAATTAGAACCTAATTTAATATGAACACAATTGTCTTAAAAGCTTCACTCTACAAGAATTTAGAAAGTTTAGGGTTGCTTAATGTACTTTGCACCATATTTGTTAATGTTCAATTTTTTCTTTCTACTGTACTATTTTGATTTATTAAATCATACATATTATATTGAGTAACTATTCCATGTTTTTGAAGAAATCTTATAAATAGTACAAGTACTTGTCCATCCTCAGTGCATCTATTATAGTATTCATCACTTTTATCAAATCTCATAATTTTTATTTGCTTTTCGTATTACTTCCCTACTTTAACTTTGAATATTTTAAAAGCATCTAATATTTTATTTTTATTATTTAATATATATATCATGAGTAATTATCTATGAAGATGATGAAATATTTTTGACCATACGAGTCCATGTTAAGACTACAAAAGTATGTATGTCTAATCTATAATATTTGTAAGCTCTTCTTGGCACATTTCTTTAACTTGTTGATCTACTTACCTTTTGTGCAGTCCAAACAAGTATTAAAATTAATAAAATCTAAAATACTAAGTGTTTTTATCATTTACTAATTTTTTGATTCTTTCTATAGAAATATATGTCAATCTTTAATGCCACAACATAAAAAAATTTTCATTCATAACACATCGTTTAATATTAGCATGAGTAGGCATTCTATTATAACAAGTTTTTTTTTTGTAAATTAATATAAAAAATATCATCAAACAATGTACTATTTTTATTAAGATTTGATTTATAAAATATGATAATTGATGAATATGAAAAGTTAATGGAATAACCATTATCAACCTATGGGCATATCTTATTTTAAAAAAAAACGTGTCGCTTAACTCTTACTGGTTTATTTAAGTTTGACAATCTTTGAAAAATATATGTAACATGGATTGTGAAATCAAAATCAATTAATTATGTGTCATGATAAATATCCATCATATTAGATTCATAACAAACAAATGATATTGAAATACTTTTTTAAAATTTGATATAGTCCTTCATATTCCTCTTTTTCTTACAAAACAAAAATTTGGATTCCTTTTGAATATCAAATTAGGGAGTAATTTTATTCATTTTACTTTCCTTTCAGCTTAGCTTGATTTTTGTTCTTTCCTTATATAACTAAATGTGCACTTTGCGAACTCTCTCCTAATTTTATCATTAACCTCCTTTGTTCTTGCACACAAATGGACATTAAATTATTAATTGACTATTTATCTTTGTGTGTGTTGTAAAAGATCTTAAAAGGTCCGTGTTATTATGGAAGACTATTGAGTATGTAGTATACTAGGAAAGACTCAACATCTCAATCCCAAGTATCTTAAATTAAGCTATAATATCCTTTATCTACATAATGTGTTCAAGCACACCATTAATAGTGGTAAGCTTCTTGGATTAGAATTATATTATTTGGATTCTCGCAAATGCCTTATTTGAAGACTCAAATTTCTCATTAATAGCATTCAATAAAGCTTAAACATTATCATATTGAGCAATAGAACTATATGTCATATCTTAAATTAGAATAAGTAACTGTTAAGTTTGAAAAGTTAAAATTTTAATTTAAACACGTCAAAATTCAAAAAAAAAAAAAAGATTAAAAGATCAAAAAGTACTCTAAAGTCTTAAAATATATTTAAAAATAATATTAATAATAATAAATTTAATAAATTCTCACAAAAATATGCAAACTCCTACTTTATTTTAAAAATAAATAATTTAAATTCTATTGATCCATATAAATCATGCATCATCATATACTTAGAAATCTGATAATTTAAATATAAGTCAATAGAAATATACTAATTAACTAATAATTAGAAACTCACTTCTCTTATCTCTTAGTACCCAAGCATACTACTTACTTCTCGATCTCTACAAATATTAAAAATATTCAACAACAGCAAAAAAAAAAAAAAAAAAAAAAAAAAAAAAGAGCAAAACCATGGTACTCAGTAAGGATTTACATCACTTATCTAAATTAGTTTTATCCAAAAGTCTGCATAGTTAAATTAAAAATAGTACATTCTTAATTTCAATAAAATTATCGATGATGCTAAAGTTGAAAATTTACACTTCATACAAAATATCTATATATATATATATATATATATATATATATATATGTACACAATAAAAATAAGTATTATCAATTTAATCTAAATCAATTAATACAAAATACAAATAGCTAGGATACTAAACTAATCCAAATCAAGCAAATATGTGACTTATAGATAGCAGAAATTAGGTTATTAGGATACTTTTTTAAAGATTATATATTAGTAGATTTAGTTAAGATAGAAGTTATATTACGTTGGGTGAAGTATATATATAAAGTTTTTCTTAGGATAGATGTTTAATATCAATGTTTTGTTAAAAATTTCTTCAAAATAGCTAGACCATTAATAAATTAAACTAGGAACAATGTTAAGATTATTAAGATGACAAGTGTATGAGGTTTTCTTAGAATTGAAGGGACAATCGGCAAGTATTTCAATTTTTATCGTATCAAATGCGGAGATATTATATATAATTTATGCAAATACTTTAGCTATTGCGTGAGACTTGTTTTGATGTAAGATGATAAAGTGATAAGTTATTATACTACTAGGTAATTAAAACTATTAGTAAACTAGTATATACATGCAACAAAAAATACTAAAAAATTTGTTTGATTTCTAAAATCTATGTAATAAATCCTAGTATTATATATGTATATAAATATAATATAGTAGATTTGTACATACCTGTATATTAAACAATTTATCAAACTACAAACATAGATTGAATACCTCTACATCTCTATAGTATCTATACGATTAGAGCATCAACTTGGAGTACTAACTCCTATATTCTTAAGTGCCAGTTATTTTGTGTATTTTTATTTTCTCAAAAATAAACTTTAGGCGTATACTAAAAACACAAATATTACATATTTATAATGCTATTTTAAAATTTTTGTTTAAATTTAAATTATTATGTTGGTTTTTTTTATCAAAACTCAATTTATTTAGTAAAATATGTACTAACAAAATTTAGTTCAATCTTTACATTATGGATTCAATTAAATTCAAGACTCAAATAATTCAATGAATTTTTGACATATCTAGAATTCTATACACACATATACACGTATGTATAAATTCATATGAATGAACATTACAAGTGGTGAATAGTATCTAATAACATATTATTAACTATTTAAATAATGAAGATATCAGTGGTTCAATATCACTTTATCTATAATTAATGATATTATATAATTCAATTTCTTTATTTTACATATTTTAATTGAACATGATGTACGTAATTTGTTACTCTCATATAGTTTAATTTTTATATTTTTTTTAATATCCTAAATAGACTTATTTTATCAAATAAAGTCAACATCATATATTGACTTTATTGAGTATAACTATGCATTTTCATAGTCTCACTCGATTAAAAAACCCAAATATCACTTTTATTATATAAAAGGGACAAATTTTAATTTTGATAACATACAATCTTCTATATGAATTATGATATATCTTACTATTTTCTTTATAGTTTATCTCATTATAGATAGTTGGAGAATAAATGCACATAATATTTTTTTTCTTAATAGAAAAATAGGTTGTATTAGGTGATATTGAACTTAGAAATTATATTTCTATAGAAGTAAATTAATCTAAGTTTATTGTATACTCGAAAGGTTGTAAGATATATAAAGATCTTAAAGGGATAATACAAGTAAAAAAAATTGAAATATAATATGACTGAGTATAAATCCTGAGGTATGATCTATTAGTTAATAGAGGTTAAATATTCGATGCTAGTAAGGATATCATTAATTTTACATATTATTGAGTAAAAGTATAACCATATTTCCATGAATTTATGATTGGTTACCTAAAAAATCATCAAAAATTAATGTAACTTGTGATAGGTCACTAGATTAAATTTTGTATAGTAAGGTTAATGTCCTTCATAGTAGAATGATTTTTTTTTTTTTTGGTTAGGATTTTATAGAAATATCATAGTAGTGAGAAAGCTATTTTAAAGCTCAAGTTTGAAATTCAACAATATTATCCGTATTTATTTGATTTCTAAGTGTATACTATAAATTTTGAGGGCAAAAATTTTTTTTAAAGAATAGAAGTTATAACATCTTAAAAAATATTAAATAAATATATAAATATTATAGAGTATATGAATATTTAGCAATTTTTGGTGAAGACTAAATTATAAGAGAATTTAGACAAATTTGTTTGATTTCTAAATGTTTATGTCTAAGTATAATTTTAAAAAAATTTGGGGTTATTCTATAATTTTTTAAAAAATTCCTATAAATACCCTAATATTTTTATTATTTTTATATCAGCCCCTCTTCTTTCTCTCTCCTCACTTTTTGAGTACTTCTTTAACGAACTCTTTTCTAACGTCTAATCGACATTATTTTTGAACCACACATTTCCCTTAACGTTGCCATTCTACTGCCATAAACTTGACCTTAATCGGACTTTTGACGAACTAACAAATTTTATTTAAAGTTTCAAAAATTTTTTAACTCAATTATTCAGCTAACCCTAACCTCATGTTGAAAACCAACATACCAATGAACTTATTTTGAAGAATAGAACAAAACCATCGAAAACTTGGACTCAAAAATTACCAATTTTTTTTCAAAAAAGTCATCAGAGTCGTGACTTTCTAGCCAAATTTTTAACAAACAGTGCCTCAGAAGAAAAAAATGGATTGCACCATTAGATTCAGAATGCCAAAAATTATAAAACTTACAAACATTCACTGTCCAAGTTGCCATATTTCGAGTTATAATTTACCAACATTAACTGGTTAATGGTCAACTCTCTATCAAGCCTTCTGTTTTATGCCTTTTAAACATTATTTTTAATTTTAAAAGTATCTACTGGACTGTTTTTGATGCAAGGACTTTAACTATAACCCAAAATTACGAAATAATTTTTTAAATTACAAAAAAATACGTAAATCGAGGCAACAAGATAGAGATTTTGTCACTTGGTTATTTATTTTTAAAATATAAATTAAATATATATATTTTGCATATGTTTATGATTATGATTATAACTTGAAAATAAATTTAAATCTTTTATAATTGATTATGTATTCTTATGATAAAATATTTGGGTGCACGTCTTATAGTTGTGGCGTGCTAAACTTGTATTAATTTAAATATTCTACTTGAATATTGTCTTCATAATATAAAATATATAAAATATATGATTTTGATAAATAGTATGCAGAATAAATTTTTATTGATTTCTTACTGTTATGATGCCCAAATTTTAATTGAATATTTTATATTACTTATATATGGTTATAATGGCAATGTGGTCTTGAGCTAGTATGTAATGTATGTGTATGCGCATGTGCGCGTGCGTATGTATGCATGTACGTATATTGAATATTTCTTAGTTACGGTATATAGCCTATAGCAAGCATTTGAGATCTATAGGTAAGTGAAAGATAAGTGGATAAGAGTGGTAAATAAATGTTGATACGCCTCCTTAATATATTTTGTATTAACTGATTTAAATTTATTTGTATGGAGTTTGCATATTCCTATAAAATTTTATTGAATATTTTTATTATTATTTTTAAACTTATTTTAAGACTTCGAATCACTTTTTGATCTTTTGACTTTTTTTGAAATTTTGACGTATTTAAATTTAGAATTTTAATTTTTTTAAACTTAATAGACACTCACCCTAATTTAGAGCTTGACACCATAGATGCCAATAAAATTCTTAATCTTTATGAACATTACAGTAACGTGATTATATCGATCCCAACATTTATAAAGAATAATACTCGCAGAAGTATTGACATTAGTAATAACAGATAATTCATCCTTTTGGATAGCATAATCAAGAGAATTTTTTCCTTCCATGCTTTGAAATTATCATCATTTAACTCAAGAACATTACAATTGATATCAAATATATTCAGAGGTTGTGTAATTGCATATAATATACATGATTATGTCATTTAATTGAAGCTAGTATAAATGTATCATGCTTTATCTATATAAAATATGCTTTAAAAATATGAATCAAATAACATAGAAACTACCTATGAGTTAAGTTTCTAATTTAAACATATCCATCTATAACTTTATGATGAAACTACTTGATTATATTATGTTTCTTAATTCCTATGAGTAAATTAAAAAAATAATATTATATTTATTCTAATTAATCATTCAAATATAATAAAATTCTTATTAGATAAAATTTATTATGTTAAATATAATTAATTATAATTAATGTTATTAAACTATATATGATCTTAAATATTGAAAATATAATTCTCCCTAATTAGAAATGTTGTGGCTAATCTCCAATTAAAATTATACGGATCACTTGAAATTTTTAATTTAATACATATATATATATATATATATATATATATATGTACACACATTTTGTATGCATCAATTGATAACAAAACAATGATATACAAATTAAATATACATTAAATTGAAGTGTATAATGTAAAAACTAAAATTTTAATTTAACAATTTTTTTATTAAGAAAACTACATGTCATTCATTACTAAAAGAAGTGTACAAAATATGATCTCTTTAAATCAAAAAATTGACATATCAAATGCAATTTACAAAAAAAAAAGGGTACATCATTTTTAGCAACGACAATACAACAAATGGAGTAACCGAATTTGATAATTTAAGTCACCAAATGTTAGAAATTCAATTTATTAATAATTTTTAACGTCATTTAACACCAAAAAAATTGTCTAAAACAATTTCACAAAAATTTTTCTAAATCAAACATTTTTGCATAGATTGCAAAACTTCAAAAATATATTAAACTTATCAAAGTAAAGAATTAAACTATCTCTGATACTAAATATTAGCATAAAATGCATTAAATATGCTTATAACTTAATTAATGTAAATATAAAATATATTAAATATATTTGCAACGCAATAAATATAAGCATAATATATTAAATATGCTTATAACATAATTATATTCATAAAAGAAAAACTAAATATGGAAAATATATATACAAGATTTACACACTGACCTCCCATCATTAACATATTACATTGACATATTACAGTAAGGTATAATATTTCTAAACCTTAATTATTCTCAAATGATGGTGTACACAAAAAACACAAGCTTAAGGAAAATCACAATTTCTCCTTATTTATAAATTTTTCCATTAGAAACGAATTTGAATTTAAAATCAAAAAATGATTTGAATTTAAAACATGTAGTTACTAGCAATTATGATAGCATTTATGATGGTTAATTTTGAAACTACAACGTACCACTTTTCTTACAGGTCAAGGGATAGACTTTCTTTCTCACACACTAACTTGAGACAAAATTATTTTTGAAATTTATGTGTGTGCATGAGTTGGAGGGTGGGGTAAGACTCAGATGTCTAAAAAAAAAAGGAGCGAGAGAGAAAATTATGTTTAGAATAAAATTAATTAAATTTGAAAAAAATATTATTATAAATATAATTATTCTTTCATAAAAATATCCTTACTAAGAATGGTAATTTTATTCACAAACTCACATTGATAGTATTCAACTCTTATGAAACGAATATGATATGCCTCTTAGTGAATCTGGGACAAGTTTGAAAAAAATTAAAATTCATAATAAATTTAGAATAGATAGAAATACAAATAAATATCCGTAAATATCCCAATGGATATGTACAAACATTTAATTTTTTTATTTTTATAACAATTTTAATTTTAATATTTTTTTAATAATTAGCTTTGAATTCTATAATAAAAGTTAAAAATTGCACGTTTTTGAATGATAAAAATATCATCGATCAAATAAATTGATTATTTTATATTATTTATGAAGATTTATTCTTCATTAATTTATATTTTATTGTTCACTATCATAACAATCATGTTATGTGAGTACTAGTTATAATTGAGTAAAATGAAAATATAACTTGGTGACATTTTTTTGGATTTATGAGTTTATGAATTTTTATTTTAAATTTTTTTATATTTTATATATAAATTTGTAAAATAATTATATATTTTTTTGAATGGTCATGATTTATTTTATTTTATATTTAACGTAATTGATATTTTATAATGGTGTATTTTATTTTAAATTAATACTAAAAATTTATAATTTTAATTAGATAATTTATAATTTTAATATTCAATAATAATATAAAATATAGTTAAAAATATTTTTTTAAAAAATTGTTAAGAACTCGCGAATATCTGCTCAGGTTTAGTGAATATTAAATATCGTTTAAACAAGTTTGGTAATAAAATATTAAATTTATTATAAATTTTATACAAATTTGACATTAAATTTTTTTAATAAATGTATATACGAATTTAGAGGTATCTATTTCAAATCCGTTTAACTACCATCCTTAATCCTTACATTTAAAAAATAAGCATAAATTAGTAAGAGGCACTATCTTTTATTGATTAATGTAAGATGATAAGATAATGTCCACATAAAAATAATAATTGGGAGTTATATGACTCTCATTAACTCATTGTTACTTTACAAATGTAAATGTATCTTTATTAGTAAATAACTATATTAAAATATACTAAAAATATATTAAACAAGTAACAAATTATAATTTGCTTAACCATTTAATAATTAAACTGAATAAATAAATTTGTATCATTTGAAATATTTATAATTTTATTTAATATGATCATAAATTAAGAAATAACAATTCATTCGAACTCTCGTATGCTATCAAATAAAAGTTAACTCAAAATCAACTTATGTAAAAATCGTTTCAAAAATTAAAAATTTTAATCCGGCACAATTAAAAAATAATTAAATAAATTATAATTGTATTATTTATTCAATAATTTTTTATTTTTAATATATATCTATAATTTTATGGTATTATCTACTTAAATACAAGTCAATTCTATTATTAATATAATTAAATCTCTTTTAAAACTTGATAAATGTAACAAAAAATATTAAAAAAATTATAATATCATAAATAAATTAGCAAGATATGATTACTTGAATTGAAAATTGTATTACAAATAAATTTGCGTGTTAAAACCTATAAACTCAAACTTAATATAATTATTAATCATGTTTTGTTATATCGTTATTTAATAATCATATTGCATGTTTAATAATCGTATCTTATGTTAATCTGTGCTCATTTATTTTGTCATGTGTGGGGTTAAACCAATTGTGCCAAATATTATCACTCTTAAATTAAATTTATAAAATAAATTATGTTTAATCAAACAAACCCACTCTTAAAAGTCTAACTCATACTAACTTACAAAAACCATAATTTTGAACAAAATGATACAAATTAACTAACTTAAGAAACAAATTAAGTTCAATACATACAGACAAACGATATTTTAATGCAAATCTTATAAGAATTAAAAAAAAAAATCAAGCAAATATTCACATAAGTTAAATAAAAAAAATTAAATGGTAAGATTATTATTAATTTTTTTATTTATAATTAATTAATAATTTTTTATTAATTAAATAATTTTATTATATTATTATAATTAACAATTTTAAAAAGTTGTTTATTCCAACAAATGAGGTTGGGTCTGGTGGAAGTCAGTTAATCTCAAATTTCTATTTTCTCATAAAATTCCCGATGTATCCTCCCTTTTCCCTTTGCCCACCGTAAAACTTGCGGGCTTTTCCAAATCGCAATGTTATTTAAATTATAACGACACAACCCCGACAACTCCCAAAAATATTTTAATTAATTAATGACATCAAATTAATCGCATAACAATCTTTTACAATTTTTACGAGGGATTGACAGTGATAATAACAGACAACTGACATCAACAATCATTCACCTGTCTGTGGCTCACCACTTGACATGTCACACAATATTTATCCTAGGATCAACTCATATCACGTGATCCTTATTTTATATAATAAAATTTTATCAAATAATTCTTCTAAATATTATAATAATTTTGTAGTACGATAAATTTTATAAAATAAATAAATATACATCTAATTTATTTATTATTTATAAATAAATTTTTAATTTACTTATTTTTATTTAATTTTTAATCAAATAATTTTTTAATATTTATAGTTATCTTATTTTATAAAAATTATAGTTATTTTTCTTTAATTATAAGTTAATTAATTAAAAGATAAATGTACATTTAATTTATATTCATAAGTATAAATATAATGTTTACTCATTTTTATTTAATTTTATTTATTTATTTTTATTAGGTATTAATTTATATTTTAAATTTTTAATAGTATAAAATTTTAATTAACTTAAAATAAATATTACTAATATATTGTTATATTATTTAAAAAATAATTTATATTAAAATTTTAATTTTATAATATAATCATTATAAAATAAAAATACTCAAAATAAACTATTTGAATATATATAGAATAAAATTATTTTTAATATAAATTATAAATTTTATATGAAATAGTAAGTAATTTTAAATTGATTTATTATATAATTATCTAACAATTTAATTGAGAATTATTTAATATTTCGTATAAAATCTATAATCTGTATTAAAAAATTATTATATAAATATTCAAGTAGTAATAATTAATAATAATATTAAAATATTTTAATTTTTATTATTTAGAATATTTTTATACCACAATAATTGTATTATAAAATTTTAAAAATTAATATAAATTATTTTTTGAATAATATGATAATATATTAATAATATTTATTTGAATTAAAATTTAATATAAATAAATTAAAAATAAATAAAGATGAATAAATTAAATTTTTAATTATAAAATATAAAAGTATATATTTTTTAATTAATTAATTTTGAGTTAGAAAAAGGATTGTTAAAAAATAGAATTATAACAAATTTTAAGAGAAAATGCTAATAAAATCCTTCCAGGCTTATATGATGAGACTGTACATTATTTTTTAATTAATTAATTTTTATTTTTATTTTCTTTTAATATCTTAGTTCCACCGACGAAAACGGGAGACAGGTAGCTGTCACCCAATTTCGTCAGGGACCAACTTGCTTACGTGTTCTGGCCTTTTCAGACGTGGCGAAAACTAACAGCTGGCTTGATGTTAGAGTTACGACAGTCGCTAATAGAGTTACGTTGATTTAGTTGCAAGATTAATGAACGGGGGGCATTGACAAAAACAGGTCCCGGGTTCTATTTAGGACTCATTTGCAACGAAATAATAATTAATGTCATAAATTTATTGATTAAATTGCGTTCTTATTTGTTATTTTGTTAAAATTCGAGAACCTATTTGTTATTTTCTCAATCCTGAATTATCTAGTGATGTTCACGTGGAACGTACGTAAGCATGTGATGATTGACACGTGTACATGAAGTAAGAGTGAAATTCAATCATGGATGATCACTCTTCTAATTGGGTAATGATATCCGGCAAGAAACAACAAAAGAATCCAATGGGAAAAGCAAAAGTTTCAAATTAGCATATGATTCTTAAGTATATTAGTAGTCAAAATAATGCGTATTTATTATTGTTATTATTATTATTATTTGAATTTGAATAGAAAATAATGCTTATTTTGGGTGCAAAAAAAATTTGAAGCTTTGTGGAGTATGAAGCATGATTCAAGCAGGACATGACCTATAATAGAGAAGGGCTTAAACATTTATAAATTTAAGATTAAGATTTATTTATTTTTCTTTTATATTGTGCAAGGACTAAAATACTTTTAAAATTAAAAGTTTTAGCTTGAGTATTATGAGATAAAAATATTAATTATACTTTAACCAATATATCAAAAGAAAGTAAAACTGATCTACTTTTAAAACTAAGTATAAAGACAATGACTTTAAATATATTCTCAATTAAGTTGTAATAATTTTTACATTAATAATTCTCTGATATAAATCTTTGTACTTTCTAAGTACTAAACGTCCAATTGATTTATATATTGTAGACTTTGTCATAATTTATGTAAGTTTAATATGGAATTATTTTAATTTAATATTAAGTAACTATGAACCATAATTATTAAAAAAAAAATCACTAAACATGAACATTTACACAAGAGATGAAATGTTTATCACATCATACATGAGTCAAATTTATGATATTTAAATTTATTTTTGATATTTTAGTTGTAAAAATTATTAATTTAATTATCAACCCAAAATATGAGAATCAATTATGAGTTAGATGAAAAATAATAGATTACCTATGATATATGTTCAAGGATAACCCATCCATATTCAGTAGATTACACTATAATTTCATAATGTAGGCCTCAAATAAGTGTGCATTGTGTTTCAAGTACAATCATTTAATTGATGAAACAACTTAGAAAATCAACAAACATAGAGCTAGTGCAAAAACACTTGATGATTGTTTGAAGTGGAAAAAGGAAGTTCCAACCCCATTACTCATTAGTCATTAAAAGTTTAAAGACCCATGAAAGGTTTGATAGGCTCCACTGAGAATTATTTTGTTTCCCTTGAAGTGGAAACTACCCTAAACTTTTAGGGACTTTTTTTTTTTTTGGTGTCCTGGAAACTTTAAAAGGAAATACAGAGTGGGACAACTTGGAAACAAGTAGGGTTGATTTGCAAAAATGAAATGTAGAAAAAGACAATTCACCATTCCTAATTGTTCACAATTATTGGTTCCTATTGCTTTCAAACTTTTCTTTTTTGCTACCAATTGTTGCCTTGCACAGCTTTTTGGTTTACCTGACTTATATTTATCGAAGGAAATACACGTTTCGCCAATGTTTTGTGTCAAGAAATCCAAGCTATGCAAATATACTTGCATTATTGACATTATCAAATTTGTAGTAAAGTTGCACTTTAATGTAAAACAATAATGCTAACATCACCGACACTTTTAAATTAAAATTACGTTATAAAATTATGTTTTTCCTTTACTTATTTGTCATTTTTTATTTTCTTAATCGATTTCGTATGTGTTTAAAATTGATTGTTTAATTCAATTTAAACAACTTATCTCTTCCAAATTTTATCTAGCTGTATCAAATTATGTTTATGCAACTGGTTAGGTACATCCATATCTAAAACCAATGCAATTGACTTTTATGTATGTAATCAAGAATAAAATTTGATAGGATGTGTACCCATCACCTACAAATTGGAAGCAAAAATTAAAAGACAAATCGTCGGTGCATTAAGACAAAATAAACAGTACTATACCACTCCATTCAATCAATTGGAAAAATTAAGTCTAGTTGATTCTTCTCTTCACTCCACTGGGGTCACTAAGGCCCATGTGTTTTCCTTTAAAAAGGCAAAGTGATGTCATTACAAAAGCGACCCTTCACCGCGTACTTGAATATACAAAATTATATTTGGGGGTTGTGATATCCATCGATATATTTAGCACTGTCGTATGTGGGTCATATTACAATATTCTTAGATCCAAAAGCTTAATTTATTAGATGAGAGGCTGACGTTAACATTTAAAAATAAATTTTTAGCTATAATAATAATATAATAATAAATGAAAAGTGACAGAATATGCATCGTTCAAAAGACACCCATCCCCTTGTAAATTTTCAGAGACGTCAGTCACTTTCCTCGCTAAGCTTCGAAACAAAACCATGCAGTTGTGATAACGTTGGATATAATTCACAAATTCAATTACAGTTCACAAATATACGAGAAATTCACGCGCACAGAGGGACTTGGGTAGAACAGTATCACCAAATCAATATCAATAATTAAATAAAAAAATAAATTAATAAAAAATAAAATAAATTTTTTTATTTTTATTTTTAAATATTTTTTAATTAAATAATTTTATTATATTATTATATTAACATAATAAAATTATTATACGACGATCTATTTTTTCTAATTTTTTTATAAAATTCTTTCAATTCACAATATAAATAATTTTTTGTTTTGTTTATTGACAATCACAATCACTCTTTAAATACTATTGTTTTGTTGAGCTATTTTTTGTTTTTCTTTGAAAGTACTTTTTAGAAGAAAAAAATTAAAATTAAATCTGACTATATATTAGCTTATTAATTTCCCGATAGTTGGGACGATCCGTAGCAGTTGGATTACTATTATTGCTAGAATTTAAAATAGCACGCGTAAAGCTTTAGTTTTAGTTAAATCAGAATTAAATAACAATAAGAACACGTTCGGCTCGGATGTGTTTTATTATATTAATATATTATGTATCTGTTGGAATACCACCATTAATTTACAGCTAGATTTGTATGAATATAATATTATTTGACCTAACATTATTTATTTGTTTATTTATTCTTAATGAATGTACAATTTAGCTCTAATTCTTCGTGTGGCAGTAAAGACAGATTGGCTAGGAATAAAGTAGATTTATACTATAAATGAAATAATTTATTTACAGCGGGCATTGGTTAAAAATTAATTACATGAACTAATATTATAAAATATTAGTGTATTATAATTTTAGTTGCGTATAACTAAATTCACTCTGCATAATGTAAAATTAGACGGAAGATGGGATGAGTGTGGTTGGGTAGAAGTAATTTGGTTTTAGATTGTAATTTTAAATAAATTTGGAATGTGTAATATTGTGGGTGCAATTGCAATAAAATTAATATAAAAGACAAATCTTTTTGGTGGATAATATTTAACATGCCATGCTGCCGACACTAATGGAAACAACACAACGAAGGAATATACCTTGAACCTCTTTATTTATAAAAAAAAATTATTAGATTCCATTAATTGCCCATTTATGAAAATAGGAATTAAATTTTTTTTTTGGGCAAAATGAATGTAATTAGGTTTTCATAATTTATAATTTGATTGCACCATTTTAACATATATTTTTTAATTACAATGCTTACAAACTTACTACCCTTTCGGTATTAAGTACAAAGCATAACGGCAACCGTTAAGCTAAGACTGCAAAACGTTAAATGTCAAAATTAATATGACCTTTGTTATTTTGTTCTTGGGCAATAGGGCAAAGGCAGGGTTTCGGATTTTATGCTACACTGCATTTTCGTGACCATACCTTAAATAAAGACATTAAAATCTTCACTTAAGGGTATTTTGGTCAACTCAATCCATGGTGAAAGAATCACTTCAATTTCTCGCGAGAAGTTGCATATTTCTCTGCGGCATCTTACTTGCACGTGTCACACGTGACACTTTTTTGTCCTCCACCCGCTCACTCACTTTTGATAACGCTGTTAAGCAAACACCGGGAGGCTTCACGTCACTCAATGAAGTACATAAAAAACAACTGAGGCTCTCTATCAAATTACTACAATACCCTTCTTTCACCGACATATCAAGACGGTTCCAAGGCGGGGCACCGCCCCTGGCCCCACCATTCCCACAGGATTACCTCCGTTATTGTTTGACGAAAATACCCTTTTCATGCATTCGTTCGGTTCGGCTTTTTTTTTTTTTTTTTTTCTGATCTCCTCGTCTCCCTCCCTATCTCTTTCCTTCTGTAATAAGCGCTGAATTGAATTTTCCATAGATTCTCTATTTATTACAATAAGTAAAAAAGTGTTCTCTGTCTTCATGATTTTTTTTTATCAAAATCTTGTGTCAACGATACCCGTTTGTTAAGAAAATCGGGTCTCTCAAGGAAAGAATCAATCAACAAAACCAGGAACCAGAACCAGAACTTTAATTTTAATTACTTGTTGAATTTTTCTTATGTTTTATCACCAGCAGACATCATATTATATATTTGTTAATATTCTTTTTCTCTCACTTAGTCACTTTTGCTTATTGTTTTAGCCCACTCTCTCAGGCACCTATTACAAAAAACACAACCCCACATTATAAAATGAACCAGTAACCCTTCTTCGAACAGAGAACGAAATGAGCAAGTAAAGCTGGGATTTTTGCCACTTCTGAGTTATGAGAAAAGACAAAAGAGTAGTTTTTTGAGGTGGGTTTGTCTTGTTTTTGAGGCATTTGGTTTCTGTTGTGTAGTTTTGGGGTTTGTTTGATGGCCACCAACGGGAGGCTAGTTGCTGGTTCTCACAACAGGAATGAGTTTGTTCTCATCAATGCTGATGAGGTAGCGCGAGTAAGTGCTCTCAAATTCTATTCTTCTTGGCTTTCATCTTTCTACCGAGTTCATTTCTTCACTGCGAAGGCCTTAAAGATGTGTGTTTTTATGATTTTTTTTTGTCAGTTTGTTTAAGTGATTTTTTAACCTCTTTTGTGGATATTAAGCATGCCCATTAGTTTATTTAAAGGTTTTTTTTCTTCATTTGGATTTGATCTGAAATTAACTCACATTAGCAATTTCTTTCTATTTCTGAAGTTTTTCCCCTTTTAATTGGATTTTTTTCTTTTTAACTGGATTTTGCTGATGTCGGTTCATGTGTTTTAGTTGCTACTACTGAATTTGGTAGGGGGAGTTTTCAGTGTGTTTGAATGATTTTTCAGCTCAATATTATTGCTTATCTGAGGAGTCTTCTTCAGCTTGGTACATTGTCGTAAACCGAAAATTTGTCATTTCTGTTTAACTTTTTCTCCCTCTTGTACACTTTTAAGATGGTGCCTGCTTTCAAGTAAAATGTGTTCTAGTTGATGAGCTTTTGTTTTCTTTTTTCTTTCTTTTTTTGTTCCTAGATTTCAGTGCCAGTCGATGAAATCAGCACATGAAAGTTTGCAAGTTTGATCTTGCATGAGGATCTTACTATATATATATATTTGTGTAAAATAAGTTATTATTCATGTTTAGCTTCAATATTCAATTTGTTGTAATACAATTTGAAGCTATCTGTTGTTGATGAAGCTTGCTGCCGTTACCATAAATTGCAGGTAACATCTGTAAAAGAATTGAGTGGTCAGATTTGCCAGATCTGTGGCGATGAGATAGAGATTACAGAAAATGGGGAGCCATTTGTTGCTTGCAATGAATGTGCATTCCCTGTGTGCAGACCTTGCTATGAATACGAAAGAAGAGAGGGTAATCAAGCCTGTCCGCAGTGCAAAACAAGATACAAGCGCCTCAAAGGTGAACTCTTCTCCATATGTTTTGTCAACAATTTGTTTTAGTTAGAACCCCTGTTGCAACTTGTAGTTATTCTTACTCAAAATTTCACCAACTTTAGGTAGTCCTAGAGTGGACGGGGATGAAGAAGAGGATGATACTGATGATTTGGAGAACGAATTTGATATTAACGATAGAAGAGACCCTCACCACATTGCCGAGGCCATGCTCTCTGCTCGCCTTAATATTGGCCGTGGTTCGCAAGCCCATGTTTCAGGGATCACTACACCTTCTGAGCTGGATTCTGCATCTGTTGCTCCAGAGATCCCGCTTCTTACCTATGGCCAAGAGGTTTGATTAACTTTTGTCTCTGGAAATTGGTCTAAATTTCTTAGTTGTAGTTATTTGTCTCATTCATTTGTCTAATAATGACTGTTATTGATGAAGGACGGTGAGATTTCCTCTGACAAGCATGCTCTTATTATTCCACCATTTATGGGTCGTGGAAAACGAGTTCATCCAATATCGTTTCCTGATGCTTCCATAACTTGTAAGTTTGTTGAATTTGATTAATGCAAATAGGAATCACTGTTTTGAAAGTTATGGATGTCCAGGCTACTTTTCGCATTGCTTAGCATTTGGTTGTTGGCACTGCTATTGCAGTTCAACCAAGACCAATGGATCCTAAAAAAGATTTGGCAGTATATGGTTATGGAACTGTTGCATGGAAGGAACGAATGGAGGAGTGGAAGAAAAAACAAACTGAGAAACTTCAAGTTGTTGAGCACCAAGGAGGAACTGGTGGTGGAAACAATGATGGGGATGGAGTGGATGACCCAGATTTGCCAATGTACGTGCATTTTTCGACGTTCCTTTTCAAATTACATTGCTAGATCTTAGCTTGAAATTTTGTTGCTAAGAGCTTGATAAGTTTCAGTTTACTAAATTTGTTTTCTTTTTTGTTTGGTTTTGATTAAGATATAGAGAAATTGACTATTAATTACACTTGCTGCTTTAACCCTAGTCTGACCTAGTTACCGCAGATGTAGAGAATACCGTATACTAAATATGGACAATATCTTTCTCCATTCTATTACTAATTTCTCAATCTGTTACCGTTGTTATTTCCTTCTTGCTGTTGGAAGGCAGCTGTGTGGGAACTCAACCACTCCAAAATCTGTATACAAACAAATACTGCCGCCATGCATGGAAGTCCTGATAAATTAGCTAATTTGCAACAGATATACAATCTTTTTGTGAGAAGTACAAACATTGAATGATTGCATGGAGATTCTTAATTACTAGTCTGACCATTGAATGCATTTACTTTGCATACAATCAGATAATCATTCGCCAAATCTGAAAAAGGTCCACATTATTTTCAATGAATTAAAGCCTTCTGTTTTTGTGTTTACTGGGTGGGTGGATGGGCACAAGTCGAATCAGTCCAAGTCACTTTTAGAGCATTTGAATCTGTTAACAGGTTTTCAATACATACAAAATACTGTAAATTGATTGTCTATTTTTCTTTTCTTTTTATTGATAGATGGGGTATGATATGGAATCCCTTCGCTATGTTAATAAAAATTGAACATAGTTATTGATGAAAGTCATTATACCCTGTTGGAAACTGAAAGTACCTGTTGGTCCCGTTTTGGAAAGTGATTTAATCCTAATGGTGAAATCTTGTTTGCTTGATTTTCTTAGCACATGCATGTGAGTACATGAACTTGCACATGCCTGCTGTCGTTCGCTTATCATATATACTGGAGCACAGGCATGCTCTGATGTAAAGCCTTGAGTTTGAGTGTTAGAGAAACAAACAAGACTAAATATGATCTACTGTCAATCATAAACATATTTTATTTTTAATCCCTAATAGGTTGCTTATTAGTTATTACAACTCATAAATCTAGATACTCTGATACAAATAATTGTCTTCCTGCATATGGAAATTTAATGGTCTCATCATCTCAAATAGAAAATATATGAAACATATATAGTTGATCCAGTGTAAAATGCGCACTGGATACTGACACTCAACATTTGATAAGCTAATCAAGTGGTTTGTGTGAACTTTTGTGATTAATGGTTGCAATATAGGATTCCTACATGGATACTAGAATCCCTGGTTTAGCTTGTGGCTTTTGTGTTTTAAGTTCTTTTTTAACCAGTAAGCAATTAAGTGCATTTTCTGTTATTTCTGCTATTTCATTTTTTCTCTTTTTTAATTTTTATGAAGCTTGAACATTATATAATGCTTTTATAGGATGGACGAAGGCAGGCAGCCACTTTCAAGAAAACTACCAATACCTTCAAGCAAGATAAATCCATACAGAATAATAATTTTACTTCGGATTACGATTCTTGGCTTATTTTTTCACTATAGAATTCTCCATCCAGTCAATAATGCTTATGGACTGTGGCTGACATCTGTGATTTGTGAAATATGGTTTGCTGTATCTTGGATATTCGATCAATTCCCAAAATGGTCCCCAATTGTCCGAGAAACATACCTTGATCGGTTGTCAATGAGGTACTGTTATCTGTCTCTGTCTCTCATCTTTTGTGAGTTGTGCATTTCTGTGTGCTCGTAAAAAGGGTTAAATTTGAATTTTAAAATTTTTTTTCAGGTATGAGAAGGAAGGGAAGCCGTCTGAGTTGGCTGATATAGATATATTTGTAAGTACGGTTGATCCAATGAAGGAACCTCCCCTTATCACTGCAAACACGGTTCTGTCCATCCTTGCTGTAGATTATCCGGTCGACAAAGTTGCTTGCTATGTCTCAGATGATGGTGCTGCCATGCTCACTTTTGAAGCCCTCTCTGAGACATCTGAATTTGCTAGGAAGTGGGTACCATTCTGCAAGAAGTTCAGCATTGAGCCCCGAGCTCCGGAGTGGTATTTTGCTCAGAAGGTTGATTATTTGAGAGATAAAGTAGATCCAACATTTATCAGGGAGCGTCGTGCCATGAAGGTTTGTCTCTTCTCTCGCTCTCTTTTGTTTAATTCTCACAGACTGTATCTATAGAATTTGAGATGTTCTTGAATGTATAAACTAATCTAGAATGCAAAAGGTGATGGTAACCAAGCATCATATGTTGAAGGTAGAGAAGTTACAACTTTGCATTCAGTAAAGGAAATTTTTTGCTATACTAATTCTCAATCTAACTTTTTCCGTTGGTTCATAATAATGATGTTTTTTATCTGGTCATATCGTTGTGATAACTCAGAGGGAATATGAAGAGTTCAAAATTCGGATAAACGGGTTGGTTGCCATGGCACAGAAGGTTCCTGAGGATGGTTGGACGATGCAGGATGGAACTCCATGGCCAGGGAACAATGTCAGGGATCATCCTGGAATGATCCAGGTAAAGCCAGCTGCCATGTCCTGCTGATATTCTAACCATTAGATGTAAAAGCTTTTAGTGTTCTAACTTTATCATCTCCAACAGGTTTTTCTTGGACATAACGGGGTTCATGATGTTGAAGGAAATGAATTACCTCGTCTGGTCTACGTTTCTCGTGAAAAGAGACCAGGATTTGAGCATCACAAAAAGGCCGGCGCCATGAATGCTTTGGTAGAAATCTCTCTCCTCTCAACTTGTATTTGCACTAACTCTCTATATCCTCCTTTTACAAACTGATAATGTTTTGTATCTGAAGATCCGAGTCTCGGCAATCATATCAAATGCTCCTTACCTGCTGAATGTTGATTGTGATCACTATATAAACAACAGTAAGGCACTTCGTGAAGCCATGTGCTTCATGATGGACCCCACATCAGGGAAAAAAATCTGTTATGTGCAATTTCCTCAAAGATTTGATGGGATTGATCATCATGATAGATACTCGAATCGCAATGTTGTATTCTTCGATGTAAGTAATAAATGCATGCTTTTTTATTGTCTTTTTGAGAGGATGGCTTTCTCAATTTTACAATTTCATGTAGATAAACATGAAAGGATTGGACGGAATCCAAGGACCCATTTATGTCGGAACTGGGTGTGTCTTTAGGAGGCAGGCACTCTATGGATACGATGCTCCTGCCAAGAAGAAACGTCCAAGGAAGACCTGTAACTGCTTGCCAAAATGGTGTTGCTGTTGTTGCAGATCTAGAAAGAGGAATAAGAAAGGGAAGTCAAATGATAAAAAGAACAAGGATGCTTTAAAGCAGATACGTGCACTAGAGAATATTGAGGAGGGAGTCGAAGGTGAGAACTGTCTGCAAATTTGTTAACAAAGTCAAGTCTGCAAAATTTTATACAGGCTGTTTAAAATCGCAAATAATCCATAAACAAGTGGAAAATATGCAATTGATCATAGCTACTCTCCATGTAAAGTTTGAGTCTGAATCTAGTTGAATAATCATAATTAGCCAATTAGTATAGGATCTTGAGTTTGTCAGCATAAGAATTATTTGTTTCTAGCTTATGGTAGATTTTATTGAACCTAGATCATTAACATTGCTGCCGGATTGTCATGGCAGGTATGGATAACGAAAAATCATCCCTGATGCCCCAAATAAAGTTTGAGAAAAAATTTGGACAATCACCTGTTTTCATAGCATCAACCCTTATGGAAGATGGTGGAGTTCCAAGAGGAGCTTCATCTGCATCGCTCTTGAAAGAAGCCATCCATGTTATTAGCTGTGGCTATGAGGATAAAACTGAATGGGGTAAAGAGGTATGCAGTCACCTTTAAAATTATAACAAATTTGTGGCTGTTTGAGTTCTTTACATGATTGACACTTGTGCTGCATTCTATATAACTTTCAACTTTGTTCCAGGTTGGGTGGATATATGGATCAGTTACAGAGGATATATTAACAGGCTTTAAAATGCACTGCCATGGTTGGCGATCTGTGTATTGCATACCAAAAAGACCTGCTTTTAAGGGTTCAGCTCCAATAAACCTCTCAGATCGTCTACACCAGGTTCTTCGTTGGGCACTGGGATCTGTTGAGATTTTACTAAGCAGACATTGTCCAATATGGTATGGATTTGGATGTGGATTGAAACCACTGGAGCGCTTCTCATATGTAAACTCAGTTGTTTATCCCTTGACATCCATTCCATTGATCGCATATTGTACCTTACCAGCTATATGCCTCCTTACTGGGAAATTCATTGTTCCTGAGGTAATTTTCGGTTGCATGTCAATTTGATGTCCATGAAACGAGCTCATTTTAATTTTAGTCACATACAATAGGCTAATGTGTTTGGTAGATTTTATGGCTGCATCTGCCCATGTATTCTTCCCTCTTTTTAAGATTTTCGGAATTTCATAGACTTTGTTTACTTCAATTTGAAATGCAAAGTTTCCTGAGTTGCCCTTGTCAGACTAGCTAAACAT
Organism: Swietenia macrophylla; assembly: GCA_032401905.1. Taxonomy (NCBI): domain Eukaryota; kingdom Viridiplantae; phylum Streptophyta; class Magnoliopsida; order Sapindales; family Meliaceae; genus Swietenia; species Swietenia macrophylla. The sequence continues at coordinate 7,099,323 of CP135580.1, read as the reverse complement.
GTTGCAAGACAGTCTAAATCAAAATGCTTTCTTTAAGATGATATCTGGTTATTTGCATTGATTTTGACTTATGTCTATTTATTGTCTTGTTTGCAGATTAGCAACTATGCCAGTATAATTTTCATGGCTCTTTTCATATCCATAGCTGCAACCAGCATTATCGAAATGCAATGGGGAGGTGTTGGCATACATGACTGGTGGAGAAATGAGCAGTTCTGGGTGATTGGTGGTGCCTCATCACATTTATTTGCTCTCTTACAAGGTCTGCTTAAGGTATTAGCCGGAGTTAACACAAACTTCACTGTTACCTCCAAAGCTGCCGATGATGGAGAATTTTCTGAGCTCTACCTCTTTAAGTGGACATCTTTGTTGATCCCTCCCCTGACTTTGTTAATCATGAACATAATAGGAGTCGTAATAGGTGTTGCAGATGCCATCAGTAATGGTTATGAGTCGTGGGGTCCGCTCTTTGGTAAGCTTTTCTTTGCCTTCTGGGTTATTGTCCATCTTTATCCGTTCCTCAAGGGGTTCTTGGGAAAACAGAACAGGCTTCCCACAATCATTCTGGTCTGGTCAATACTTTTAGCTTCAATTTTCTCACTTTTGTGGGCTCGAGTCAACCCATTTGTGTCGAAAGGCGATGTTATATTAGAAGTTTGCGGGTTGGATTGCAACTGAAATTCCGAACACAGAAAGTTAAGATGTTTCCAAGGTTAATGTAGAAAGGTTTTTGATAATTGCATAAGCCAGCAAAGATGAAGATACCATTTAACACGATATTGTTGCTTACAAGAACCGTTGTGTGGATAAAACATAAGCCACAGAAGGGAAAATCAATGGCAGGTTTGTGTGTAGATACAAAAGAAAGTTGTAGCATATGGATATTTGTTTTCGCCAAAGGTCTATTTTTCATTGATTCTTTTGATACTGTTGATTTTGTTTGTTGAAGGGTTTGAACTTGTGTCTGTAATCCCAAGAGAACATAAAGTGCGTAGTTTCATTAATAATTTATATGCCTTCCCAATAAAACTTCACACAAGTGTTATCAGTTCTTTGTTTGAGATACTTTCGTCAAGTTTCTTGGAATTTTTTGTTTCTCTTGTCACCTTGCAACTCAATTGGATTATTGATATTCTTACAGGGTTTTCTTTAAAACATACATATAAACCAAACCTTCTTCCAATTTTTATGCCAATGTAACACATTTTATTTTTTATATACATTTTTTATTTTTCATCATTTTAAATGTGTTTTTTAATTAATTAGAGTTTTTTTTTTCCTCTTTATTAATTTTAAAATACATATTTTATTTTTTATTTAAAAAATTATTTTTAGTAAATATTATTGAAGATATTTTTTATTATTAAAAATATTGTTTTTAAAATATTATTTTTTTAATTTTTAAAAATATTATTTTAAACACATTATCAAACGCAATTCCTATAGCACCAATTTATTAATTTATTTTTTTCTTGAAAACATGTTGGGCAAAATATTGTTTCATTGGATATTATAAAACTTCATGCTTAGATATATGACAGATTTGAAAGGCTCAAGTTCTGCTGACAATGAAGAGAAAACGACCTTAAAAGTTTCATTGATGGGTCAAGAACTGCACCAATTAGACTCGTCACTGCTGTCAATGACGAAACTCAAGCTTTAATTTTGACTGAAAATTAAATTAAGCTTTTCTTCAATGGAGAAAGCAAGACCAACTCCTTTTGAGTTGGTTACTATCCACTGTGAGTGACCCAATCTCAGTAATAAAAACCAACTGTGTTACGTTACAAGAGTTATGGGAAGCTATGGGAAAGATGTTTACCCAATCCTATGCTATAATCCTACATCTCAATAACCAAATCCAATTGAGCATTAAGGCATCTTAGTCAATCAATGACTACTGTAGCAAAATGAAGGGATTTGCTGATGCCTTGACAATAAATGAAAAACTAGTAACAGAAGAAGAAATTATTGTATACATCCTTAACTAGTTTAGGACAAGAATTTGATGCTATGGTCGTCAACATCAGCTCCAAAATGGATGTTTTGACTCTTGAAAATGTACATGTTCAATTGATCACTTTCGAAAGTAAGCTTGAGCATTACTATAGCACCATAAATTCCAATGTTTCAGTGAATGTTTCTTCTCAAACTACAAATAGCAATTGGAATAAGAAGCATGCCAAGGGAAGAACACCAAACTTCTCTACAAACAGAGGAAAGATGAGTGAAAGAAGAGGAAGGGGCAGGAACTCAGCAAGAAGAGGAAACCCTAAATTGACTTGCCATATTTGCAACAAGAATGGCCAGTTTGCTACAATCTGCGAGTATAGTTTTGACCCTAACAATGGTGAGAAGAACAACATTAATACAAGGCAAAACCCGACCAATGTCACAACTCAAGAAAAAGTAAGTGAAAATAGTTGGTACTTGGACTCAAAGGCTACGAATCATGTCATTCCTAAGATAAGAAATCTTTCCATCGAGTACGAATATAAACTACAGAGATAATAAATTTCTCATTATGGAAAATGGAGCACGCCTTAAAATCACACGCATTGGTCCCTCCCTCTTATTTATGAAACTAAAAACCTACAATTAATACTTAAATATGCCTAGAATTACAAAAAATGAAATAAGTGTTTCAAGATTTATTTCAAACAATAACCTAACTAGTGAATTTTACGGTGATGTGTGCCTTGTAAAGGACAAAAATTAAAAAAAAAAAAACATTGCAGGAAGAAGTGGCTAAAGGTATACTATACTTGCTTAGGGACAATGGAAAAATTAATAGTCTAATAGTAGTCAAAGGAAAAGTCATCAACAAGTCCTTGAAGTCACCAGAGTTATTGTGAACTTACAGTTCATTTAAGAATATGTTATAATCTGTTCATGGATGTAAATGCAAGTATTATTGATCTTTTACATAGAAACCTAAGACACCGTAGTGATGAAATTGTAATGAAGGTTTTATCATCTTGCAATCATTCTTAAAAATTAATAAAAATAAATTTTCCTTCTTCTATACAGCTTGCCAATTTGGTAAAAATGTCAAGTTTTAAAACTAGTAAGAGCGGGACCTAAAAACCCTTTAAAATTATATATATTGACTTACGGCGGCCTGCATCTATACATTCAACATATAAAACCAAGTATTAGCTAGGAGTTGTAGATGATTATTTTAGGTACTTTTGGATCTTTCCCTTAAAGCCTAAATCAAAAATCACAGAATAATCATTAATTTATTGGGTAAAGTTGAAAGACTCTTACAAAATTTCATAACTTTCCAAACAAAATTAAGAGGTGAATTCAAATCATTAAATACTTATCTGGGTAAAAGGGCATAATATTTAGACATATGGGTCCACACTTATTTCATTAAAATAGAAAAATAAAGAGAAAGTATAGGTATCTAATAGGGCCAAGATTGACCTTGCCTGCGCAAAATGGTCTTCCATGGTATGCCTTTGATGTAACCACTTATCTTATCAATAGAATGCCGATAACAATTCTTGATTCTATGACACTCTTTCAAAGATTATTCAATAAAGTTTCTTTTCTTAAAAACTTTGCGTATGCATGTTTCCACACTTAACACCCATTAATCAAAACAAGTTTAAATATCACACCTTTAAGTGTATATTTCTCAGATATTGTCATGATCAAAATAACTATAAATGTTTGCACAGTGTAAACAAAATGTGTCTAAACATGAGTTCTTTTAATAAAAATGAGTTTTCATATATGAATGATTCAAATTTTAGCTTGAATATTGATATACTAGGACCACTTATGAGGACATGCACACACAGGTTTTGCTAATGCGTATAAATCATCATTCTAGTTTACATGCAAATATTTAACCACTAATAGTAGTTGCCAAGTAGAATCTTTTGAACTGACTTAATTACAACACTTTCACTAATATAAAGAACTAAAACTAAAACATTAAAACTAGTTCACAGAATCAAACAACTATTGCAGATACAAAAACATAAGAATCTTCCCCAACCATACAAGGTGAATGAGAAGAACATGAATAACTGAACTTGAATGTATTACTACTAGATTAAAGGTAAGAATATACAAGCCCAATATCTATCTGGCTTTAAGACAACATTCATAAATGCAATCAATCCTAGAGTTAGCAAGATAAGCACTTCAAGATGTCAGTTGGAAGAAACAATGAAAGATGAATTTGAATCTTTAAAATATAATCAAACTTGGATTTTGGTAACTCCAAGATCAAGAATGAAATATAGATCTTAGATGGATCTATAGGAAGGTGCAATGCAAGATTAATTCTTAAAAAATACCATTAAACCTCAAGAGTATATTAAATTGAGACCTTTGTTCCAGGGATTAAGTCTTCAACCATAAAAGTTGTGTTTAGTTTAGCAGTTTATCATGGCTGGGACATCAAATATGTTGATATCAATAATGCACTCTTAAATAAAATCTTAGGAGAAGAAGTATATACGATGTAGCTTGAGGGCTTTGAAGAGGTTAACAAATCTTATCTTATCTATAAGCTATGGAAGGCAATACATGGCTTAAAACAGGCTCTAAGAGCCAATTATGAGATGCTTAATTCAGCCTTGGTAAAATAAAGTTTTAAGAACCTAAAGTCTAATACTTTTCTTTTTTTTGTTCGGGAAAAATAGTAGCATTGCGATTTTGCTTGTGTACTTTGATTATATATTGTTGCAGGAAACCACAAATCCTAATTCATTTGATGATTAAAAAAATTAAGTAATTGTTTTTCTTTGAAAATTTTGAGGTCACTTAATTATTTTTTTTTTGAAATACAAGTCAAAAAGAATAGAATAGGAATGTTTCTTAGTGAATCCAAGTGTTTCTCAAATTTTTTAAAAACGATCAAGATAATGAACTACAATTCAAGTCCTTCTCATGTGAATCTAAATATGAGATTAAGCAATGGATATAAAAGTGGCTTAAGAGATAACACTTATACAATACCTAACAATAACAAACTTGAAATCACATTTATGTGAATAAATTAAGTTAATACTTAGGAAATCTTAAGTAAAGTCACTATGCAGTTTATAAAAAAAATTCAAAAATACTTAAAAGGATTGTTAAATCATAGACTTCTATATAAACCACAAAGACAACTGGATTTAATTAGCTTCATTGATGCTACCAAGCAGGAGATCTTGATGATAAAAAGTCAATGATAGGTTATACAGTTTATTTTATGGTAATCCAGTGTTATAGAGTTCAAAAAAGCAAAGGACAATGGCTAAATATAGCACCAAATTAGAGTACAAGGCCTTAACACAACTAAAGACATAGTTGAGAAGTTGAGATCTTATCTAATGATTGAGTGTGATAACAAAGGAGCTATCTTGTTGTGAATCTAGCTTTTCATAAGAGAAACAACACATAGAGATTTATGTTCACTATATCAGAAAGTAGATTTCAAATGGAGATCTTCAAATAAAATACTTGACAACATAAGCACAGGTTGCAGATATCCTAATTAAGCCATTGGCAAAGGAAAGATTTAGATGTCTAAAAAACAAGCTAAATGTGATCCACAGCATTTAGCATAAAAGTGGGTAGTAAACATTAGCTTGTAAATCAAGGTTTTATGGAGTGTTCTCTAAGGCTCGAGCTTGAGGAATATCTTTGAGGTATTTATTGAAAAATCAAACCAACTGAATCAAGAGTTAATACTGTGTGTTTGGTGTATACCCTGCAAATTAGTAAAGGTGTATAGGACACAATGAATAACTGTAGGCATTTTATTTTTAATTCCTTTTGTCTTTGTATACAAACTAGGATTTCTTATATTTCATACTATATCGTACATGTATAACTTAACAATTGTATCAATCATTATTGAATTGAATACAAATACATTATCCCATATCTTTGCATTAGTAACGTACTTTTCAACTATACTTATATGTTTTTGGTTATATGTCTTTACCAATTTGTGCAAAGAGTAAAGATTTCAAATTTTGGCATCCCTAATTTCATTGATTACTTGATATATTTGGTTCCAAAAATACAAACATGAAATATGAATTCAAGAAAAAATGAATAAAAAATTCGTAATTTATCCAATTAAATAAACATCAATACATTAATTTACATAACAAATCCACATCTATACAGAACAAAATGAACTATAATAAAAGTTTAAAATAAAAAATCCTATCAAGTTATCATTATGATGCATGAGGCTTGCCTACCTTGCTAAAAACAAAGATGTCTTCAATCACAAGCGACTCTTTACCTCTAAAGATCATCTAAAACCTGCCTCTTTGACAATGATTTTGGCATCATGAAGTTTTCAATTTTCTCCTTCTTAGTGCTTAGAGAATTCTCTTTCTCGTCATGTCCTAAAAGTTTTGACGTTCTCTAAATCAAGGCACTTTTATCATTTTATTTTCTCGTTGAAGAATCCAACTTTCTAACAAACAAGGTGATGCCTCTATTTTTTTACTTTTGGACTTCTTTTGGGAAAATTTCATTTTAATGCACTGAATTAATGTTCTTAGCAAACAACTTTTAATTCAAGCACTGTCAGCCTTCTTTGAATCAATTCCAATTTTCATGCATAAAATAGCCATTTTTGGAAAAGAACTCAATAAAATTAAGAGATATTTCAAGTCAATAATCTCCGATTAAATTTTCATCAAAGATGGTGTTGTACCATTATTGATAGCTAAAATTGTATTTTCAAACTTGAGAGGTTCATTTTTAAGGTTTTGTTATCAAGAGTTCTATGGATGATGTCAAGCATGTTTGTGTGCTTGTTTGAATCTTTGCTACCATTGAAAGTAAGTTCATCTAAATCAGAATGGAAGAAAACAATAAGTTTTGAGATATTCACTATTATCATTTACTTATAAAGTTGCTTTTTCGTCAATTATACATCTACTTGTTCAAAGATCATTATATTTTCTTTAACATTCTTTGCATCCTTACTTATGAAATTGGCTTTTGAGGCCCTTGTAATAGAATTTTTAGTTTCATCTTGCTGTCTGACAAATACGTGTCATTCAACATTAAGTTTTAAGACTTTATTTTATGTAATTCCTAAGGATATACAAGTAATTATAAAATGATATTCTAAAATAACTATTTTCTTGAAGAACTTTTATTGATTTTAATAAAGTGCCTCTGACTTTATTTACCATAAGAAGGTTGGTTTAAACTAAAACAATAAATACTATTTATAAAAGTAGCTTCATTTATAGTAATTTCACCCACGTAAATCTGATCCTTAACAACTTTTTAAAAATCAATCATATTATGTTATAGATTAAAACTATTTGCACATTTACTATTCTCTATTGTAGTTTCGTTGTCTTCTTAGAAGAGCAAAACCATATGTTAACAAATATTGCCTGTAAAATAAAGAAAATAAATGGTGATGTGTATTATGTACATGATAGCAACATTTGATATTTAAATGTATAACCTAGTTAGAAACCATACCTATGTCTTTATTAGCCATCTCTTTTCTTCCTACATAATTGTTGTAATCTTTACTATTTGCATCACTTACAAGCATTTTATCTGTATTTTATGCAATAGAATGATAAACTATTTTTTTAGTTGCTATCATAGAAGAATAATATTGGAAACTATGAATTATTTTTAGTGATTGTTAGTTATGACTTTCAATTGTGTGAAATTAAATGTATATTTGCATTTTTTATCACCAACTTGAAAGTTAATGTCTATTATATTAGCAACAAAATTTTAGTTGATTAGTTATAACAAGCGCGACATATTGAAAGTTGTTGGATTTCTATAAGTGAAAATACTCACTACAATATTTACCTTTTCAATTACTGCCACTTTGAAATATCTGTTAAAGAATTATCCCTAAAATTTTGGATGATGCCTCCCTTGTATTTTCACCCTCCGGCATACGCATTTTCTCAATGTCTTCCATGTGAAGTTCTTTGTCCATTAAATTCCTCTAGATCTGATATAGTTGAAAACACTCGAACTAAAATCAATGTTCTTTACTTTTTGTAAGTTACCAAATATTCTACGTTGAATTTATCCAAATCAGCAATGTTATTGTCCCTAGTTGTAACGTCTTCTATCGGCGTAACTTTTTTTGGAGAAACATAAAATTTGTCCTTTTGAATCTCAAACATTGCCCAAACTCCATCATAAGAAGGTGTGTTCCTAACTTAAGAGTTCATTCTATTACATGTAATGGGCATTTCAAAGCTAAAAAGACAACTCCCAATGTCTTACAAATGGGATTTTATTGGCATGCACTTTTCAAAAATGCACATGCATAGTATTTCACACGTGATAGGTGTTTAAGAATTAATGATATTTCTGTTAGTAATCAAATGCCACTTACTAGTGTGTTAATTATTGAATTATTTGATGTGTGGTTATTGATTACATGGGACCATTCGCTCATTTTGGTTTCATTTGCATTTTTATGTGTTATGTGATGATTATATTTCCAATTGGATTGAAGCACAAGCATGTAAAACTAATAATCACAAGGTCATTTTGTAATTTTTAAAGGGAACCATGTTCTCTAAATTTGAGATCCTTGGAATTATTATTACTGATAAAGGATCAAACTTTCGTGATAAACACTTTAAGGAAGTAATGAAAAAAAAATAGTGTGACTCATAAAGTGATGACACTTTATCATCTTCAAACTAGTGGATAAATTGAAACAAGTAATAAGGAGATAAATAATATACTTAAGAAAGGATTGATACTTAAGATTGAATGATACTTTATGGGCACATAAAACTGCGTATCAGACACTTATTGATATGAGTCTTTATCAATTATTGTTTGGCAAAACATATCATTTAAAAATTGAACATAAAGCATATTAGGCTATAAAAAAATTTTAACTTTGATTTGAGCGATGCTAGTGTTCATGTGACAATCGCTATATACCTTTAAAATTTGCCCCAATAACTTAGAACATCCCCAAGAATTTGTAAGGTTCACTAAAGTTATTCTCTATAACTAAATTATATATCTAAACACATATACATTTCAATTCAGCTCATTTTCATATCAAACTTAATTGAAAATTGGGCAGCGTAATGGCATAAAAACCTGTAAAATCCCTTACATACTATTCATCAAATAATACATTTAATAAATTCACCATGTAAATATTATCAAAATAAATATTTAATTCAAACAAGTGTTCAGTATACCGTCAATGTAAGACATGCCACCCAAATATTTTCATCGTATAAAATCATCTTTTTAGTTTATCTTCAAAAATTTAAGTCATAAATATCTTACAATAATATCTTTCAAATACAGAATAAATTCTCAAAGTATAATATAAAATTTTAAAAACAAATTTTGTTAAGCTGGCAGTGGACCCAAATAGAATGAAAAGTGGGTCAAGAGGATCTTACTAAAAGAGCTATGGTCACTTAAATGCCACACTACGTATAAATCAACATACACTTCTCAACCTGAAATTAAAGGGTAAGGGAGAAAGGGGAGTTAGTACATAATAGTCAATAAGTAAATCATTACAAAAATAAAATTTAAGTAATAGATGTTGGGATATTACTATATACTAAATAAAGAAAATTGATTCTTATATCAAGATACATTTTAAATAAATTTTAGATCTGTATATTTCATTCAAAAACAACCAGACTAACTTTCTTATGCAAGTGTCACCTTAGTTTGAGGTAAACACCTAAAACCACTATTAGTAAACTTATTCATATAAAAGCTATACATTTGTTATAAAAATACAAGATTATAAAATTTCATTATTATTTCACTTTTCAATCAATTAAATATTAATATCTAAAAAAAAATATTGTCGTCTTATTGACATCGGTCTAAGTAGTCACATGATAATAATTATAATTGTTTTTGCAGTATTGCTCATTAGTGAACTTACTTATGACATTTTTCCTTAGGACATTCTTCCTTATAATAGCCCTATTTAGTATAGAACGATTACCTATACAACCTTTCTATAAGTCCATCTGTAGGCTTATTCTTATAGCTATAGTAGTACCAATACCAATATCGACCCACTAGCCATATCACTCATAAATGAATACATATAGATCAAATCATTTCAAATACAGTACATATAAGCCTCAAGAGCTATTCTCAAAAATCAAGCTCATTAATTGTATCATAACAATAGCATAAATTAAAACCATAGGTCAATAATTTATTTAACCACAAAATATTAAATCCTAATATTTATTTTATAAAAGAAAATTTGTTAAAAATAAAACATTACAGCAAAATTAATTTTAAAAAGATTTAAAATAATGTAACAATTTATTTTTTACATCATTCTATAAATGATATGCATGCATAATGAATCTATGTCCCTGAGTTGACATATAAATTAAGGCTCCAACCATTAAAAAAATATATTTTACGAGTCATTAGTATTTTATTTGAAATTAACCTTTCAGGTTGTTTTGCTCATTCTTGGTAGCTCAAAGAATGAATTTTAAAAGTGGTATTTTAGGAATTAAACAAGACTTAACATTCTCTCTAACAATTTTTTAATCACTTAATTTATAGGTCATTTAGTCATCGAAAAATAATTTAGAAGATCATAAATAGAATTTTTCTCCTTTTTCTTTTTCTCAAACATTTTTTAATATATCAATTAATTTCTCTAAAGGTTCCAACAACAACAATATGTTTATCCATTTTTTTTACTTCAGCAATGTTTTTCCTTTTCAACATTCAGCCATTTAAAAAACTCACTCCCACCGAATTTTTCCAACTCAACTCCATTTTCATTTTAAGTTTATAATCACAAAAATCTAACTTCTAACTTCTAAAACAACTATTTTGTATTGTTCTCAAACTCTATAGCACAAATTTAAATTATTACACGACCAAATCATCATCATCAAAAACCTATTTTCCAACTTTGAATAGACTAATTAAATAATTAAAACTAAAGCTTTTAGAGAGTTAGAAATTTACCTAGAACTCAAAAGAAACTCAAGAATGTTTGGAGGCCCTCAGATTTTTGAAAACCCCACATATGATTTTTTTAGTTCTAACTCTAAATCCTACAAAATTTTAGAAGCTTTTTTAAGATGGAGCTTTAGAAAGCAATAAGGCGCTAAGTGGTGTTTGATTTTGAATCAAACAAGTGAGATTTGTAATGGAAAAGAGAGAAAGAGAGGCTAGGTTTGGTCAAGAGAGGGAGGAAGAAGAAAGATGGAATTTTTATTTCCTTTCATGTTTCTAGAAGAAAAAATGAGACAAAAATGGTAAGTTTTATCAAAATGCCCCTCCCCCTTTATGTTTATTTTAATTTTATTATGTTTTGGTATCTAATCGACATTTGAACTTATAACTTCTTTCAAAAAAATAATACTAAATAATTCAAACTCAATAAATTAAATATTGAGCCTCAATATCATGTCAAAAATTTTATAATGAATTTTTATGCATGAAAATGTAAACCTGTGAGTGAAATGATGAATTACCCCTAGGGTCTAAAGGACGGGTGTTTCACATTAAACTTAGTATTGCTTGGGTGCTAACCAAGTTGTATGAAAAAAAGAAGAAGAAGAAAGAAGGTGAATCTATAACCATTTTTCTAAAGCAACAAAAATCAATTGATCAATTATGGGCTATTCGAACTAGGTTCTATCTCCTCTTTATTCTTCACTTTATTTATTTAATGTTTTTCTTTCTTCTTTATTGTACCTTTCTTTTATCTAATTATTTCAAGAAGATAAATGTCAATTTCAAGAATTCACAAGATTAAAGAATGATATGCAAGATAAGACAAACTCATAGAACCATATTTGTGAGCTTATGCACCTTAATCTTAAATGCTATATGATTAGTCTTTATCTTTTTCTTGTTATCTTTTCATTCTAGTGATCTCATTATATTTTATTTTGGCTAATTAACTTGATAATATATTCTTTGATTGTAATATTGATTTTATGATACATAAGAAATGATCTACTCCTTATTTAAATTGTTTGAGCCTTTCTAGCATACCTTGTGCATTTTGCTTTCCTAGTTAACCACTTTGAGCTTAAAAAATACTTTTTTTTCTTTCTTGAAACTAAGAATAACCAAAGCCTAATAGTTAACTTACATTGTCTTTATCTTTATCCATACTTTTGAGCTATTAATAAATTGTATTGATATATGCTTTGCAATAAGTTTAAGGATTGTTGTTCATTACATTTGCGTTTGAGTTATAATATTTTACAAATATGATGCATTAAAAAAAAGAAAGTAAAAAAGAAGAAAAAAAACTATGGCTAAATGCGAATATAACAAAAAGAAAGTTTGTGATATGAAAAAAAAAATAGATTAATACAAATAATTGGTTGTTAGATTGCAAACAAAAATGATAAATTGATTATAGGTGCTTGTATTTTTTTTTTTTTTAGTTCTTAAGACATTATTTTATCTTTTATACACTATTTCTTATGAACATCTTACCCACTGGCCCCATTGCAACTTGAAAGAAAAGTTCTAAGTTGATCTTGTTTGTTGTATTATTAGTTTACAGTCATTGTCACAAAAATAAAATTATTAGCATTCTTTTCATGAGATCACCATCATTATATCAAAAATAATTTGTTCTTTGTTTTGAATGTGAGCTTTGTTTTCCATTAAAAAAATCTAAGCATATTGCTTATCTCACATACTTTAGAATTATCACCTAAATTTTGAATTCTTTTCTTTAATAGTAAAAATGTTTGTGAAATTTAAAGTTAAAACTTCTATGCATGCTAAAATATGATATGTGAAAGATGATAAGAGAGATGATAATTGATTTCTGGTTATCACACATTACATATGAGTATAATTTATGAAAAATTATTACCATTTGGATAATTTATTGATTAATCTAATATCTTATTGCATTCTTTTTTGGTGTGAACGTTATAGGGAATGATCTCTAAAAAGGAAGTTTGTATTTGTCTTAAGTCTTTCATTTTTAGTTTTGTTTGAAAACTAGCAAAATTTGAGTTTGGGTAAATGACAGGTTTATTATTTGACATATATTTATGATATATATGCCTTAACGTTACTAGATAGTTCTTGTATTTTTTTTAATCTTTTTACTTATTTTTACTATTTTGTAGATCTTTATAAGCAAAGTTGAAAAAATAAGTTTAAAATATAAAAAAGTTTTTCTTATTTTTTAATGATTGAAATCGTCTAAAAGAAATAGTAAAGTTTATTATGGATTTTGGTACTGGAGACTTGAAAATTTATTTTGAAAAAAAAAATAAGGTCATTATTTAACATATGAGAGGAAAAAAATTCTAGTTGTATTAGAATTGACATCTTAAACAGTGGCTACTAAAATAATAATTTCTTTTACAAAATTTTAAATCATACAAAGTTTTCTTTATTAAAAACTAAAGATCTAAAACTTTTCATTGATATCTTATCGCTGTTAAATTCAAGTGATCAAGTTGCAGTAACTAAAATAATGTATGTTGAGATTTTGACAAATCAAAAAAAGGAAAAGTTTTAGTCAAAAAAAGAAGTTATACACATCCTTTTTTACTTAAAATTAGGAGAACTAAATCATGACTTCTTTTATATAAGGAGAGCACATCTTATCTTCAAAAGAACAAAAGAAAGAGTAAGATACAAGTAAAAGAAGGTAAAAAAGAGTTTCAAGAAGGCCAAGATCAAGAAGGGTGCTTTGTTCTTTCTCTATATCTTTTTCTTATATTTTATTTTTTTACCATATTCTTTAATAACTAAATTTCTTTGTCAGGGCTAGGGATGAGACACTAATTGGATCTTTTAGAATTTATGTTAATTTAAAAAATATTCAAACTTGATTATGATAATTTTTATTCATATTATGCTTAAAAATTATTATTACATGTTTAACTAATTTGGGACTACAACTTTTATGATTTATTCATGTAATATCTATTGATACAAGATTTTGAAGACCACATCAATCCCTTATCTTGGATGCTTCTAATATGAGTAAATTATGATAACAAATAACCACACTAATTTGATTATATTATTGCTTCATCTTCTTGTTTTTATAGCTAATTGTGCTCTATCATGATAATAGTAGCTCATACTAAGCATTATTACTTTCTTAGAATAACTAAGTTTAAATTTCATAGCAAGTTGAATTCCTAATCAATGAAAAACTAATGTATGTGACTAGATTGCACATTAAGAGGATTATTACCATATTAAAATATTGGAAATTTTTGATCACATAAATTTGCTGTGAAAGTGAGAGTTACTAGCAGATTCTTGAAATTCTAATGCCTTTTTCTTGATTGTTTTCTTATCCATGAATCATTCTCTTAGAAAATTTCTATTCTATTCTATTTTTTTTATTTTATTTTAATTTATTAAACCTTTGATACTATTTATTTATTTTGCATTCATGTTAGATTTCTTTTACAATAGTTTAATTTAGGGTTTAGCAATAAAGAAGTATTGATTTAACATATTCTCTGTGATCAATCTTATGAGAATATTTGTCAATATTATAATTGATTTGTATACTCGAGAGTTTTAATTTGGATTCTAGAATACTTATTTTAAAATAACTAGAATTTAATAAAAAGTTTTTAGCATTGTAGTCAAGGATAGGCTTCAGATTAAATTTTTAATTAATAGACAATAGATTATATTAAATAGGATTCTAATAGTTATTATTCACATTCAAATCATAGTTTTATTAGGTTGTATTTTTTTTTCAATTATTGTATTAAGATTGCATTTTAAGAATTAGAGACCAATGAGACAATTAATTAAGTTAAGGTTAGATTTACCTATTTAGATTAGGATTTTATTTTCTTATTTAGAGTTTCTTTCATACTAAAATTTACTTTATATTTCTTCATTAAATTTGTGTTTTTCTCTTATACTTTCATATATTTCTTTTCTTTTAGTTTTCTTTTGTTGTGTATTGCTTATTTCTTATTATTTTTGAAGATTTATATTTGGATCATCTCCAATGTTCAAAAATAAAGAAGAATAATTTTGATTTTTAAAAGAGACACCTTTCACAAAGATTCAAATAATCAAAAAATATTGTGAAATAAATAAACTTGAAGTTAAAGAAGAAGCAATTCCATATTAACAACTAGCAAATCATTGCACTACTTACTTTTAAAGCTTATTTTATGTCTCAAATGACTAATGCACCTTCTTGCATTGTTCATGCTTTTACTATTAGGAATTAATTAGTTGTCACATTAAGTAACCAAAGAATGGGTTTAGGTTAAGTCAAAAAGGCATGAAGAAAATCAAATTAAGGATGCATTGACAAGGCAACAGAGTGTTGTAGTTGTTTGCAGGCCAACGTGTGCTCAAGCCAACAAAAGGAAGATTTCTTAATATTATGCCATTCACAAGCCAAATACATGCTCAAGTCAGGATATGATGAATATTTGCTGCCATGCAAAAGTTAGATATGTGTTTAAACTAGCCGATGCTAGAACCTTTGTCGCAATTTAAGCCCAACTTGGCACCCAAGCAAAAAGGTTATCTAATGAGCGTGTCAAACTCAACCCAACTTGGCGCTTAATTAATTTAAGTTAAGGTTTAATAATAATAAAGCATTAATTTAACCTATTATTTGTAAGATTGACCTTGTGAGAATACTTGTTAATATTATAATTAATTCGTATATTTGCGAGTTTTAATTTAAATTCTAAACTATTTAAATTAAAATAACTAAAATTTAACAATAGTTTGACATCTTCAAGTATTTGAACTTAGATCCAAATACTTTATGTTTTGCAAGTGAATTTAGTTCTATTAAATAACTTCTTTTCACTACAGTGAATCATTTTTTGTAGACAAAATATTCTATAGTTTGTGATTTAGGATCCTCATAATAATCTTTTGTAATATTCCAAAAGATAATAAATAAAAAAATATTAATAATAGTTAATTCAATTAGATCCCATTATTTTTTTATGCCAACATAATCAATTGAAATCTCATTATCTTTTGTTCTTTCAAAAAAAAACTAACAAACCCTTACTTATTAGTAAATTTTCTTCTTCTAGAACAATAAGGTCAATAACGTTTAATTAATCAATTTTTATTGCTTTATTAATGACTCTTTCAAAGTGCCATCTTTCTTTTGTAACTTTTCAATTGTTCTTCACTTCTAAGGTGTTGTGTTTTTTAATTTTATACGTACTTTACTTTTATTAGTTTTATCATGTTATCCTTCAAGGACCTCAACACAAACTGCAGCATTTTCAGATGGAATACATGATTTTATTATTTTTCTAAATCAATAAATGAAATAAGAATGTGATTTGCAATATTTTGCAAATTAATAATTCTTTGAACTTCAAGTTTACATTGATTTAAATAAGGATCAAGATGAGATAGTAACGACGCGTGCCATTTCACATCATTCATTTATTTTGGTCTTTTTTCCACTTAACAACAAAATATTTTGTTCATCAAAATGGCAATCCATTAATACCATAGTAAAAAGATCTTTTATGAAAAGTTCAAGATATCTAATTATGGATGGAGAATATAAGCCACATAAATTCTAAGTCTTCTTTACAAATGCATCTTAATGCTTTGTGGGGGTACAATTTAGACATATGCAGCATAAGTAAAAAAATTCTTAAATGAGAAATATTTAGCCATAGGCCAAAAAAATATTGTGAAGGCAAATATTCTTAAATGATAAGAGCTTGGTTGAATGCAAATTAATGATGTAACATGTAGTATAGCATTTTCTAGCATAAAAATAGGTAACTTTTATATTAATATTAACGGTGGAACAATTAATTATAAGTGTTTAATCAAAAACTCATCTAAACTATTTTGTGTGTGAATGTATGCAATAAGATGGTCAATGTGAGTTCCTATAAACATGCAATAATCATTAAAAGATACAGATTAACTAGCATTGTCTAATCTAATTTTTTTAATTAGAAAATCAGGACATTGTTCCCGTAATTTGATGATTTGACCAAAAAGTTTGGTAAAAACAATACTACAAGTAGAAAATAAAAAGAACTATGACTATTTAGTTGAAGCATCGATTAAGAGCAAGAAATAGCAAAATGGTCCACAATTTAGGTGCATAGACCCATATATATTCCTCTTGGATTTTTTCTAAAACTTTAAGAGATTTAGACTTAACTTTGTTGTAGATAGTCAAATAATTAATTTTTCTTGAGGAGGAGCAATACATGGACTATTGGTAGGTAAAAGAATTTTTTGGCTCTATAATTTATTTCCATATGAGTTTTCTATAATATGACACATCACTATGAATCTATGATGCCCAAGTTGATCATGCCAAAGTCCAAAAATCTTTGGATCAGAGAACTTTTAGCTCCTTACAAATTGATTTCTATTATTCTTATAATTGTAAGATATAATCCAAAAGAAAATGAAGGTAGTTTTTCTAATACATGCTTTTAACATGATATAGTTGATGTAATGCAAAGAAATTTATAATTATCTTCAATAGATGTTTCAATATGGTATCAATTTTGATGAATATCTTTAAAACTAAAAAACACCTCTTTTGGATATTCTAGAGTATAAAACATTGTGCATTTGTAATTTTGCACCATTTGGTAACATAATGTTGACTATTTTTAAGCTTCAAATCAAGTTGGCAGAACTTGATATTGTTTTAGCATTAACCACAGCTAATATTAGTCAACTAAAATATGTTTTATTTTTGTAGAATTTGATGAGTTATAGTACTATCTATCAAACATTCATCTTCATTATTCACTATATGGTTATTCAAATATTTTGTGGTATTTATTTTTTTTTCACACATAAAGTAAAATTAATAAATATAAAATAAATATAAAAAAATTCAAATAATGTGAAGAAAATATAATAGAAATTTTTTTTCCAAGAAAAAATTAAGGATTGCACACCAAACCTTCATAAAATACTTAAAATGATAAACACTCTTTGCAACATAACTTAAAACACACCATAATACCAAATTTTAAGCATATTATAGCTAAACATTAAACACATTATAGTTGAAGACACACAAAATTTTAAAAACACACTTCAAAATTAGAGCACTTTAGTTGATCTTCATATGTTCGTTACTAATTAAATGTTCATTCTTGCTATTTCGATCTTCAAAAAACATCCAAATGATATCAATTGTATTGTCATGCTCAATGAAATTTGTCTTAATTGTTTTTTCTTTCATATTTTTGAATGTTTTATGAAGATTATCTAAATATTTTGGTATACAACAGATACATAACTAATATCCTTTCATACCAAATCTAAAACAAATATTTTGCATAAACTTTGAGAGGTTTCTACTTTGAGCCTTTTTGTTTCTCTTATTTTTCATAATTGTTATTCTACTTTGAGTGGTTTAATAACATCTAAGACAAAAGTTTTGTCTCCTATGTATGCTCAACACATTGGGCGACGCAAGCACGCTTCTTCAATTTCATAGCTACAACTGCTTGCATAGGACAAAGAAGTAATCTGAGACACTTTGGTTTAATTACCAACTAAAAGAATTTATTAAAATAAAAATATAATAATTATTTAATAATTAAATTAAATGAATAATTATAATCATTGAACTAATTTTTAAAATATATTAATACATAATTAAAAAA